>JAXIVJ010003161.1:0-97726 GCA_036785665.1 Chirona hameri | reverse complement strand
GAGAGAGAGAGAGAGAGAGAGAGAGAGAGAGAGAGAGAGAGAGAGAGGATGGGAGAGGTGAGGGAGAAAGGAGAAGGGTGGAGAAGGGTGGAGCCGACCGACAGGTACTAGGCAGCTAATCAGGGGGTGATCATGCCTATCGTCGGGTTTTGCAGCCCCATCTGCTGCAGAGGCGATCATGTATAGCCAATGGTCCACTTATCACGGGTTATGAAACAGAACAGGAAGTGCCGATAGTTATAGACGAGCCAAGGCATCTTCATCATCCGACCTAAGGAACGGACCTGTGGGGTAGTCCGCCGCACCCGTGGATCCATGACTCAATGTATCTCCCGACTCAGAGTCATAGCTGAGTCAGACGCCAGTTGGCCGGGCCCACATGATCGACAAGGTCGACCATACTCACGCCCCTCGTCAACAGTACAGCGTTCAATGTGCCTCAGCGTCAACAGTACAGCGTGCACTGTTCCTCAGCGTCAACAGTACGGCGTTCACCGTTCCTCAGCGTCAACAGTACGGCGTTCACTGTTCCTCAGCGTCAACAGTACGGCGTTCACTGTGCCTCCTCGTCAACAGTACGGCGTTCACAGTGTCCTTCGTAACAGCACGTTCTCTCGACAACTGACTCCGCCCAAATACTGTCAAGCATCGTCCCGATAGCACCCGAGTGTCCGGCGATACGGTGGCTCACGTGACAGCGCGCTACCCGTTCCCATGACCCTGCAGCTCGACAACAGCAGGCATCCGGGAGATCGGTCTGCTGAGACTGCGGTTACCTTAGGTTAACCCCATCGGTTCCCACACGTCACGGACTGCACCCACGCCGTCTGCGACACACACACACACACACACACCGTGTCCAGTGGCGGGTCCAGAGGGAGGTGCCATGGGGGTATGGCCCCTCCTTGCAGCCCCCACCAGCAACGGTTGGGAGCACTCTGGCATCTGGGCGTTAAAAACCTACTTCACCATAGGGTTCCATGTTAAATCGATGATTTTCAGACGAAGCTGGCTCGTAACCTATGGTACATATTTTAAATCCGACTTCTGGAACAGATAGCTACAAGCCTTAGCAACAACGTTTCTATTTATAATTGTTCGATATTCCGGGCGTTAAGGGGTTAAATGGGGTTGGGGGTTAAAAAAATGTCGGAACGACCGCTGACCGCTTCCAAATGCTACTACAGTACTGAAATATACAGAGAATATATAAATATACAGACTACTTCGTAGTATAATTTAATATGACCGCTTCCAAATGTTACTGCATGTACTGCAAATACACTACTTTGACTACTACTTCGTATATTTGCTGGCGTTTAATTCAATAAATAAAGATATAATCTATGGAAATACAAGTTATTGATAGCAAACAATACCTTTAATTTATAATAGACAAAACAATTACGATACAAATTATATCTTGTCTAATTCATTTGGGCGTTACATTCCTTACTGTTCTATCTGTTGTGCTATTACCCTGCTCCCTTGAGTCTCAAAAGAGCTCATAGCTGGGCGTATATAGAGGGCCCATGCTGGCATGAATGGCCCGGTTCTGGTTCTTAGAGACCTGGTTCAGCTTTCAGAGGACCCTTTCTAACATTTGAAAGGACCATTCTGATCTATAGAGGGCCACCTCGCCTATTCTGACCAACTGAACTGACTTCTTCGGAGGTAGGGTCCATCAAGGTTGAGGGGGTCCACCAAAGGCTGAAACTATTCCTGCGCGGCGGACCCATTACCGAATCCTGGATCGGCCACTGCACTTGTCTTCCTCGTCACCCCCAGCGACACCCGCCGCGGTCGAAAGAAAACAACCGAGATAGCATCGCCATCGCGGGAGACGCTGGTCGTCAACACGGGACTGCAAGTGTACTGCAAGTGCAGACAGCTCGCTTTGAAGGTCGTCCCGCCAGCCGCCCGGCCGAGATGAGGCGCCCACATAGATCATCATGTCGGTGGAACATCGGATACCACCGCCGCGCCGGGAACATCGGATACCACCGCCGCGCCGGGAACATCGGATACCACCGCCGCGCCGGGAACATCGGATACCACCGCCGCGCCGGGAACATCGGATACCACCGCCGCGCCGGGAACATCGGATACCACCGCCGCGCCGGGAACATCGGATACCACCGCCGCACCGGGAACATCGGATACCACCGCCGCGCCGGGAACATCGGATACACCGCCGCGCCGGGAACATCGGATACCACCGCCGCGCCGGGAACATCGGATACCACCGCCGCGCCGGGAACATCGGATACCACCGCCGCGCCGGGAACATCGGATACCACCGCCGCGCCGGGAACATCGGATATCACCGCCGCGCCGGGAACATCGGATACCACCGCCGCGCAGCAGCCGGCAGAAAAATCACACATCCGCCTTCTCCAGACCGGTTGCTAGTTCTCACACGAGGATCTGTCCACACTATGGCTGTCAATGATCGGGTCTGCGGGGTGTCGGCTCTCCGGCCAGTGAAACTTGGCTGGGTTTGTAGTTACTGTTTACTGGAGACATTTTATTCAGGGGCGGATCGAGGGGGATAGGCAAAGGGGACATGCCCATGCCCCCCCCCCCCCCCCCCCCCCGAGGTCCTGATACTATGTGTTGCACCCCTACACCATCGTCTTCGGTTCGTTGTACCGGTGAATTGAATGAATAGCACGTTTAGCTTCTTATTCTCTACAAGGCCCACCGCCTATGTTTCTGGGTTTTATCAGGCAAACCTGTAAAAATTTCGCGCCGGCGCTAAATAACAAGTACCTACTATATCATGGAAGTCCACATTAAAATTGCTGCAAAGGCTTAATACACGCATAACAAATGGGTAATTTTTATTTCGTCATTTCAGCCGACCCTCCCCCCCTAAAAAATTATCGGCGACGCCCCTGGGTACAGCTGACAATTACAGACAATACAGCTGGCAATAATAATTTTGCTCAGTGTAAGGCAATGTCGGAACAATAACAACTGCAAGCTGACGATCTTTCCTTTTTCGATATCCTAAAAGGTCGAAAAGCTAACAAAAAAAAATAGACATCGTTGTTGCAAAATAAAGTGGCCCAAATCCGGGAAGAAATTCGAAATTGGGGGTAGGTAAGGTCCGCTAAAAACGGTTTGCTCCCCCCCCCCAAAAAAAAAAACGGCCGGCTGGATCCGCCCTTGCATTTATTATATCCTGGGATCAGGGTTGCAATAAAACTGCTATTCGAGCCTTCAGCTCGAACCTCAACATACCACAAACAGGCAAAGCCAAAACCTGTTGAAACTAGCTGCAGAAAAAAAAATCCCCAGAAAGTCCTGAACATGTGCAACAGTTTCATCACTCGTGTTGAAAATCAAGATGGCATTAGAAACACGTGAATAGAAGTGGACTCAAAATAGAAATGGAAATCCCGCAAAAGGAACACTGAGTCCCACGAGGCGGTGTTATGATCTGCGATGGCCTAGCAAGCGCACTTAACATGATCATGCAGAATGGCACAGCATGACGAGAGGTAACAATGATAACCTTCCAAGACATCAAACGGCGATGGGTGAATTCCATAAATCCAAAGAGCATCAGGCGAACCAACTTATGCAAGACCAGGTTAGCTTCGTGGACCAAACGACTTTCCACACGAACAGATATATATCTCGAGTGTTAACCGATCTTCGAAGCCGTCCATGGCTTGTGTGAGTCTCGGGCGAGATGCAGGAGCGTCACTCTAGCTTGAGCTTCGAAGCCGTCCGTGGCTTGTGTGAGTCCAGGGCGAGCTGCGGGAGCGTCACTCTAGCTTGAGCTTCGAAGCAGTCCGTGGCTTGTGTGAGTCCAGGGCGAGCTGCGGGAGCGTTACTCTAGCTTGAGCTTCGAAGCCGTCCGTGGCTTGTGTGAGTCCAGGGCGAGCTGCGGGAGCGTCACTAGCTTGAACTTCGAAACCGTCCGTGGCTTGTGTGAGTCCCGGGCGAGCTGCAGGAGCGTCACTCTAGCTTGAGCTTCGAAGCCGTCCGTGGCTTGTGTGAGTCCAGGGCGAGCTGCGGGAGCGTCACTAGCTTGAACTTCGAAACCGTCCGTGGCTTGTGTGAGTCCCGGGCGAGCTGCAGGAGCGTCACTCTAGCTTGAGCTTCGAAGCAGTCCGTGGCTTGTGTGAGTCCAGGGCGAGCTGCGGGAGCGTTACTCTAGCTTGAGCTTCGAAGCCGTCCGTGGCTTGTGTGAGTCCCGAGCGAGCTGCAGGAGCGTCACTCTAGCTTGAGCTTCGAAGCAGTCCGTGGCTTGTGTGAGTCCAGGGCGAGCTGCGGGAGCGTCACTCTAGCTTGAGCTTCGAAGCCGTCCATGGCTTGTGTGAGTCCCGGACGAGCTGTAGGAGCGTCACTCTAGCTTGAGCTTCGAAGCCGTCCGTGGCTTGTGTGAGTCCCGGGCGAGCTGTAGGAGCGTCACTCTGGCTTTGAAAACGTGTGTACTCTGACCCCACCGTCCGCCACCAAACACCCCCACGACGGAAATCTTCCGCAACCTGCGTAACCGCAACCTGTCAATAAAAATTAAAAAAGCAATTGCGGAAAGTTGTGTTTCTAAATCATGCTATGAATAACGACACAGAGGGTATTAATTTATTGTAAGCTCACGGACCAGCCATTATCGGAATTTCCATTGATTAGTCGCTTTATTTTTCCTAACGTGAGGTCTTATGTTTCACAATTATATTGCAGCCTGCAGGTTACCATCTATTTTTCTGTCCTAATCAGCCCCAGCCAGCCGCCGTGGCGGCGGAGACACTAGTCTGGTCAGGACTCCCCCCCCCCCCCCTCCTCCCCCCCCCCCCCCGGTTGCCACCCAATGCAGTCCAGGCCGGGCCGACAATCCGACGCCAACTCACGATAACTCGTTTTATCACGAGAGGCGAGCGTGCTGTGCCTGCTGACCAGAGCTGCCACTTGATTTTAATTTACAAAACCCAAAGGTCATATCCCACAGGCCCATTCGAAAGGGCCACTAGGTACATGGAAAGTCTGCTAATTCCAACATGGTCCATTGTAATTAAACCCACAGAACCTCATAACCGAAAACAAACTTCTGAACCGCAGAAAAGTGTGATAGCCTCGATGTTTACATGTACCAAAACTCATCGATAAATAAGCCCTCCAAATTATCGGCAAACAGAACAATACAAAATAAAAACCAATGTTTTGCTTTCTTGCAGAATTCCCAGACAACTCACTTCTCATAACGCGCTGCAATCACATGACACAAAACGTCATGTGTATTCCTAAAATGTACAACCGCATTACTGAGAGCTTCAAATTGATATAGACGCATTGGCTCACCTTATCCATAGGCTGTTTTTATGCAAAAATCAGTTTTTACCACCGCGAAGCGCTAAAAACGGATGTTTGCTTAAAAACAGCCAATGGATAAGGTGAGTCAATGCGTCAATATATCAATTTGAAGCTCTCAGTAATGCGGTTTGAATACATATATGGTCGTTTCTTAATCCGCCGTCAAACATACGCCAGATGAGAAAATAAGCCGGACCTTAGTGTGTACCATAGCAACTGCGGGTCCCTGTAGACCAAAAGTGGCAGCTCTACTCCGATAGCCTCGCAACAGGTTCACCGCACACGCCCGTCTTCGCTGCAGACGAGACGACCTACAATGCTAAGAATACACGCCACACCACGAACGCTGCGTGCCACTGCGAAACAATGCTGGTCGGCCGACCGGTCACCCACCCTCAGAACACTGATAGTGTTATGATAGTATGATAGTGAACACTGACCCTCAGATAGTGTTCGGTCCTCTCAGTCATTGGCGTCGAAACCACTGGGGACACTGGGGGGCGAAACAATGCTGGTCGGCCGACCGGTCACCCACGATCAGATAGTGGTCGGTCCTCTCGGCCATTGGCGTCCAAACCACTAGGAAAACTGGGCGCATTGCCCCAGCAATTTTCAGCCATCCTTAAAGGGAAATAATGACCTTTTGGTTTTGTTAGCAACAATTTCTTTGGCTACCGTTATGGTATTAAAATGATGTGATCTAAATTTAAGAATTAAGTAAAATGATTCCCTAATTCAAAGTTGGAAGTTTGGGAAAATTCATGATCGGTATTTTCCCTCCACTATTGGAAAGCGACGAAAGCGACACGCTTTTGTATCAATCTGTTCAACGTTGTTGAATGGGCACTTCGAAACAAATCGCCGACACTAAATAGGTCGCCTTAAGTGTGGAACGCTTATCGGTAGGAAACTGCCAATATCTCTCGGAAGGAATTTGTATATGCAAAATGCGATGAATTTACATCATATTTTGGCCTGGTCTGTCGATTTAAAGTGCTAACTCCATTTTTGTGGGAAAAGGTCATTATTTCCCTTTAATATGGCCCATGTTAAAATACACTGCACATGGATTTGTCCCAAGCAATTTTTGACCCGTGGCGATCCCATTGCTCCCAGTACAGGACGGGTCAGAACGGGTCAGAACGGGTCAGAACGGGTCATAACGGGTCAGGACGGGTCAGGACGGGCCAGGACGGAGGCACCTAGACTCTGCCCGGGACGGTAACCGGACTAAAGTTTGTAAACATAAGGTTCATAACGGAAAGGTTCGTAAGCAAAGGTTCGTATGGAAAGGTTCGTATCGGAGAAGGTTCGTATGGGATAAAGTATTCAAAAAGTTCGTAACGGATAAAGTTCGTATGCAAAAGGTTCGTATGCTGAAGTTCGTAAAGGCAAAAGTTTGTAATAGAAAAAGTCGTAAGCAAAGGTTCGTATCGGATAAGGTTCGTATGGGATATAGTTCGCAACGGTTAAAGTTCGTAATAGAAAAGGTTCATATCGGATGAAGTTCGTATTCAAAAAGTTCGTAACGGATAAAGTTCGTATGCAAAAGGTTTGTATGCTGAAGTTCGTAAGGAAAAAGTTCGTAATGGAAAAAGTTCGTAAGCAAAGGTTCGTATCGGATAAGGTTCCGAACATTTGCTTACGAACTTTTTCCATTACGAACCTTATGTTTACGAACTGTTGTCCGGTTACCGTTACCCTTCCGAACGGAGAGATAGAGAGACACTGCAAACAGTAACGTGTTGCCTGTCATAAGAACAATAGGTTCGTATCGGATAAAGTTCATGTAAAAAAGTCGTTACTGTTTACGGTGTCTCTCTGAAGCTCTCTCCGTTCGGAAGGGTAACGGTAACCAGACAAAAGTTCGTAAACATAAGGTTCGTAACGGAAAAAGTTGGTAAGCAAAGGTTCGGAACCTTATCCGATACGAACCTTTACATACGAACCTTTGCTTACGAACCTTTTCCTTTACGAACTTCCGCATACGAACCTTTTGCATACGAACTTTATCAGTTACGAACTTTTTTAATACGAACTTTATCCCATACCAACCTTTTCCATTACGAACTTTAGCCGTTACGAACTTTATCCCATACGAACTTTATCCCAAACGAACCTTATCCCATACGAACCTTTGCATACGAACCTTTGCTTACGAACTTTTTCCGTTACGAACCTTATGTTTACGCACTTTGGCCCGGGAAGCGCCCGGGACACCCCCCCCCCCCCCCCCCCGCTTGCGGAAGCCTCTGAAGGAATGCGCCTGGCGTGTGTCCTGTGCGGTTTGCCCTGTGCCGTGCGCACGTTGACAGACCGCACTGCGCAGTGCGCCGCGTGACACTCATGACAGGGGTGGCTGGTTTTCCGGTCGGTAGCCTAGCCTCAGATGGCGCCGATCTGTGGAATGTTCCCGAGTGCTTGGAGACATTTTGCATGATATTGGACACTGGTTTTCCGCCAGGTAGCTTCAGATGACACCGATCGGAAGGTAGGAGTGAAAATGTCATGGGATGGTTCAAGACTCGGGGGGGGGGGGGGGGGGGTACTGAAGGTGCGTGCTGGTGGTGACAATGTTAGCAGATTCGGGTTTGTCCGTCAGTGACAAATTCCAAGAACGTTATATGTCGTTTTCAAAGGAATGCATTGGTATCAGTTGATGTCCATCACAAGGTACTCTTCCAGGGGCGGATCCAGGGGGGGGGGGGGCAAGGGGCCATGCCCCCCCCCCCCCCCCCCCACGGTCGGACGTACAGTTGTAAAAATTGTCTTTGCAGCAGTCAAAATCATCCAGCTATCAACAGTGAAAAACTTGAAAATTTCGCGCCGCTTCGCAGCATGACACAAAATTCGCAATTGCATATACAAATTTGGAAAATGGGGAAATTAATTAATGAAGTGTCTGGCAGAGGCTCTCCTTGGCGGTACCTAATTGGTAGCCCCAGCGCCCACTCCCTTCATAAAATATTAACTTCCAAGCGGGCTACATGTTTAGCTAGTCTGCCGAGTTACGAAAAAAGGCGATGAGAACGCAAAGACGCGGACATCGGCACACGGAAGCTGCTCCAGCGGTGCCCAACTTCCTGGACCGAAGTGCTAATAGTGGGACCAGGCCAGGACCATCTCCCCAAGCCATTTCGCCCCAGGCTCCTCCAGATCCACAGGGACCATTTATGCGCGGAAAAGTCGTTCTGCATCTTGCTGCTTTCAAACAATTTGCACTGTTACCAATTGCTTGTTACAGTTCGGTACATATGTATACAGTTATTATTATCATATGTACTATTGAGCGCTGACTGCCACCGGTCATCGTGATTTACTATCCGAGGAATACGTAATGAAAAACTACCTTAATTTCAATATTGTGCATCATACCGAGATGTGCAACCAGGAAAAGGGGTTACCTGAGGCTCGGCTCCACTCACGGTCTAGTTCCAATCTAAAAATTTCGTTTTCCACGACCTAAAATTCGCATTTTCACGCCGCTTCGCGGAGTCACATCGGTGGCCATAGTCATAACGAGCCATCGCCATCGTCTTCGGTTCGTTGTAACGGTGAATTGAGTGAATAGCATGTTTAGCTTCTTATTCTCTACAAGGCCCACCGCCTATGTTTCTGGGGTTTATCAGGCAAACCCGTAAAATTTCGCGCCGCTTGGCGGCGCTAAATAACAAGTACCTATTATAACATGAAAACCACATTAAAATGTTGCAGGCTTAAATACACGCATAAAAATGGGGGGTAAATTTTTTTCAGCCGGGGGCTGGGGGTCGTCAGCATTATGACCCCCAGACCCCATTCCAAAAATTATCAGCGACGCCCCTGCCTGCCTGCCTGCCTGCCTGCCTGCCTGCCTGCCTGCCTGCCTGCCTGCCTGCCTGCCTGCCTGCCTGCCTGTCTGCCTGCCTGCCTGCCTGCCTGCCTGCCTACTACTACCCCCCCCCCCCCTGACGTTTTGGAAATACACCACTGGATTATTTGCCCTCCAACCCAACCCAACCCAACCCCCAACCCAACCCACGGCTAGATCCGCCCCTGTAATCTTCAGATGACAGTTGTTATCTCACAACGGGCAAAAAACGAGATGACTGAGTATAAACTGTTAGAAAGCTAAAGCTCCCTAGCATGATTAATAATTTGACGTCAGCTTTTATCCCGATATGCTACACGAATTTGATGTGATTTATACAAAAACACGAGTTTCAGAGCACGTTTCCGCAATACATACATGGCATTACCTGCGTTTTTCCCCTGAAAAGCCTGTTTAAATCATGTTAAAGAAGTGTTCCCACATTGTGCCACTTTGCTGAGATGACTATCTGCGTGAAATGTAAGCAGTTTAGGCAAGACAGGAACAAAAGAAGAAAATGGGACGGGCTTGAGCTGGAGCAGCTCACCAACATTCGACTTTTTATAACGGTGTAACGGTATAACGGTATAACGGTTCTGACTGAACGTAGACTGCGAACAGTGTTTCGCAATTGGTTAAGAGCATAGAAATTGAGAGAAGAGAGGAGGTACAAGGAAGAATATACACGGAACATGACGAATAACTATAATTTGAGCAGATTACTCAAATGGATCGATGCCCAAATTTCACAAAATGGTGTGACCCAGTCTCCCCAGGCATAATTCGTGTGCCAAATTTCGCGCATGTAGCTGCAACGGGGGCCGAGTTGTAAAACGTTGCCGTTCGTACACACGGACGAACCTATTATAATTGAAAATATATCATTACTTTCCGAGTTGCCTTCCACTTATCACCAAATAGATCAGGCATCCAACATTTCACCGAAAATAGATGGCTGCCATTTGTTTTGAGGGGGCAAAGCCGTTGTAAATAAATAGCGTATGACCACGTTGAATCCCAAAACAACCCAGGTCATCCGCACCCAACCAAAAATCCCCGGTGTAAAAATGCCAGCATCAGACGGATAAAACCGACCAACCGACCGTCACCACAATCACCAATTGTTTTGGGCGACAGGTGTTTAGGTGTGGAGTGGTCAAGCGAAGGGTGTGTCCAACTACCAAACACGTCACGGCACAAACGTAATGACCTTTACAATAGCTTTAAAGAATGTCGTCAGCGCCAAGATTTTCTACTCCAGACATTAAGCTTTGATATATCGAACGTTACGGAATACCCTGCTATGTAATACACAAAAATTGTGTGGTTAAGAAAGTCCTAACTAGAAAACTAGCGCCCGGACAGTACACCATAGCAGGGATATATGAAACGGGGATAATTGTCAGGTCCCTTGAGTCTGACCTGATAGAACTTATCATTCTCTTGCATCGTTCGATATCAATTTTTCAACATAGTTATTTTTGAAAGCATGAGATAACGAGCCCTTGTCCTACATCTGGCCTGTGAACTGCGTATTGCGCATCAATATTGACACAGGACGTTTAAAAAATACGCATGACGAACGGTAGTTGTTTATGAAACTTAAAAAAGACGGCGATTTCCCACCTGCATCAAAATTTCCCTTGGCAACCAGATCGGAGGACAATTTTCTTGGTCACGAATCCAAATTGTCGGCGGTTTATCTTGGCCAAATACCTCAGTAGGTATCACTTGATGCCTTCACTCGTGAGTAACCCTGCACTTTTTTTAATTGTAAATGTTCTCACCAGAAGTAAAATGTACAACAACAAACCAGGCGCGTACCGAAGATAATCTCGCGGGCAATGTTCAGGACAACACTATCAGTACGTCACTTGAAGCGCCCCGAACATCAGATTACAAATAATGAGAGACCGACCGCAGGCGCAAACACATCACAACGCCGTCACAGAACGCCTCAGATCCCAGGAAAACCGGATGTTGTGGCCGCAAACGGAAAAATGCGCAAATCTTCTGTTGTGATTACCTCAGTGCCACAAGCAAGTTTGTGTTCAAAAGGTCATTACAATGACTGTTTTCTGACAGTAATCAAAACAACTCGTTTTATGAGTGACCTTTTAAAAACGTCGTCTCAAAGATGTTCCATTGCTCATAAATTCACGTTTAACTAGCGAATATCAGATGTATATCATAATAACAAGTACCCACAATCCACATCCTCATCCATGGTATTAGACCATAATTATCGAGACAAAGGCAAGGAGACCAAAATAGTCCAACAGTTATAATTACATGGTAGTTGCGGCCGTTGTAACTCCACTGGGGCAGATTACTTTTCCGTGTTTAGTACAGGCGCGTCACCACGGCTGTTGATACTGACCACGACCGGCCCTGTCGCGTGGTATCATTGACGGCGGTTGTCATTCATGCAGTGATGACAACCGTCGTTCAACCGTTTAACCGTCGAACTTCTATATATCGATGTTAATATATAGAAGTTCAGTGATGGGACAACCGGTTTATTCCCGGGGTACCTCGATATGACAGATAGAGAGATGTTGCATAGGAACCATGATCGCTTCGGAATCCGGCGGGTACTGACCCTAATGGAATTGATGGATATTTGGATAGATCACCAATTATGCATGGCTATTTGGCCGTCATTTGCAGTCAAGAAGCAAAATTAGCTCGGTTAGCCGGTAGCAAATTACTGGCAAGAGGGTTCAGAATAGTGGTGTAAGATTCGGAAATTTTCCAAATCATGTCAGATCTAAAGTCCGATCAAATCGGATAATGTTGACCGAAAAGTGTCTGAAGAGTCCAAAAATAGTCCAATATTTAAAACATCCTATACATAAGAATGAGTGATTTTTTACTTTATTTCATTTCCACAATTGCCATCACATCTTTCATTCAATTTCCAATTTAAATACATCAATCATACCACACTTTGTAAGAAAACATCACAGGGTCATCCAATTAACTGCCTGAAGGTAGGAAAATGTGTGAATTGTGCCTTGACCGAAAATTGTCCAAAATATCTGTGGCTGACCGACCGAGTCCAAATCGGAGTCGGACTATTTTCGGACGTCCAAAAACGTGGACTCCTAGGATGGCACGTACCCGTATCTGTCGTCTGGGCGACACGTACCCGTATCTGTCGTCAGGATGGCACGTACCCGTATCTGTCGTCTGGATGGCACGTACCCGTCTCTGTCGTCTGGATGGATGGCACGTACCCGTATCTGTCGTCAGGATGACACGTACCCGTATCTGTCGTCAGGATGGCACGTACCCGTATCTGTCGTCTGGATCGATGGCACGTACCCGTATCTGTCGTCAAGATGGCACGTACCGGTATCTGTCGGCAGGATGGCACGTACCCGTATCTGTCGTCTGGATCGATGGCACGTAACCGTGTATGTCGTCAGGATGGATGGCACGTGACCGTATGTCATCTGGATCGATGGCACGTAACCGTGTATGTCGTCAGGATGGATGGCACGTGACCGTATCTGTCGTCAGGATGGCACGTACCCGTATCTGTCGTCAGGATGGCACGTACCCGTATCTGTCATCTGGATCGTACGTACCCATATCTGTCGTCAGGATGGCACGTACCCGTATCTGTCATCTGGATCGTACGTACCCATATCTGTCGTCAGGATGGCACGTACCCGTATCTGTCGTCTGGATCGTACGTACCCATATATGTGTCAGGATGGCACGTACCCGTATCTGTCGTCTGGATCGTACGTACCCATATATGTGTCAGGATGGCACGTACCCGTATCTGTCGTCAGGATGGATGCTCGGAGGCACGTAGTATCCAACCTCGAAGGCCCGACGTGGCTCCGCCATGCCCATCGAAGAAAGATCGACGGCAGACGCCGGTACCAGAAGTTTGATCCCCTCACGAGGGGTCTGCCTCCAGTTCGATCCTCTCACCGAGAGGTCCAGTTCTTCGGCTGGGACCTAGTGGCGCCGGTGTCCAGGCGGTCTGAGCGGGCTGCCACTTCACAGTAGCCCACGGTATCGAAGAGGTAGAGGTCGCGTGTCAGAGGAGTCCGCACAGGTGACCACTTGAGCAGCCGCCTCACTCGGTGTCAGCACCGATCTGCAGCGTGCCGAGCAGGCGACAGGCAGGAGTGAAGCACCGTCTTCAGTCGAGTCCCACTCCGACAGCCAGTCAGCCGCGTCGAGTCTCCAAGTCGAGCCTCTTCGAGTCCGAGTCCCCCGGTGCGCGCGCTCCGTCGGCCGGTCCGCCCGCCGCCGCCGATGGCCGATCATTAGAGCGTCGGCAGCGGCCCCCAGCAGCACACCGCCGCCGCCGCCGCCGGCGGCAGGGGCTGCCCAATTTCCAGGACGCGCGCCCATGTCCGGCACGAGGATGCCGGCTCCGCCCGCCGGCACCCACGCAGGAGGTGGTTCTGGGCCGGCCGGCCTGGCGGCGGGCGGCAGGCAGTGTGTCATGCGGGGCAGCCTAGCTGTCCGACGGCCGCTCCGCGGGGATTTCCAAGACGGACGCCGGGCTGCTGCCCGTTCGCGGAACTTCCCCGGCGACTGCGGTTGCAGGCCGCCCGCCGGCAGGGGCACGACATTTAGTGGCACATACTCCCAATACTTTGTTTGGTGACGAACCGCTGCTTAAACTGTGGTATTACGGGATTAAACGACAAGTTCGCGTGGAGTTCCCACGTTAATTGGGCAATTAGGAAACGGTATATGGAACGGGTCAATTTAGGATACCAAAAACCCCGAGCGAGCACTTTCGTTTCCAAGTCACTAGAATGCTGAACTGGTAGTAAACGTGACCTGTTCCAAAACAATAAGAAAACAACCAGTCAACACTAACGTCCATGCATCAAGGCGTTTGACGTGCACGTGCTCTTCGCGTGATGTGGGTTGACTTTAGTTTTATCCGGTGTTGACGTTAGTTTAAACATTTCCTGTTGCTAGGTAAATAATCTCAAGAATAAATCATCTCAATTATATACGCTCAATCAAGCAATAAAAACATTAAAAAGTATCTTGATATTTACAGATATTGTGCCCGCCAGCTTATTTTACAATCATTTGTAAAATTACAATCAAACGTATCGTGTCATTCAGAAGAAAACAACTAATCACGATACATTTAAGTATAATGAATAACGAATATCATGTATCGGAAATTCAATATCTTGAATATCATAAAATCATCTATATAGTCATACAGCGTAAAAATGCCCGAGGTCGCCAATGTCAGCATTCCTTCCTGTCTGGAGAACAGGAATTTCGGCGCCGTCTCCTTTGGCTGATCTCACATCACCGGATTAGTACTAGTACACGATCGCACCAGCGCTCATGCTAAACAGATTACGGTGCGATAAGATATCTGCATAGCTCAAACAATGATCACTGGCATACCAGTCGAATACCAGTCTTGAACCGGCTGGCGACCTGACTCAGATTTTGAAAAAGACATGTTAGGTATGCCGATATGCATCAAAACACTGGGCGAACCGTGCTGGGAAGCATCAGTCGAACAAGTCTCCTATATAAAGGGCAAATTCAAACCGTTACAACGCGCTAAACTCGAAAAAGGGGTGGTGGACCCAAAACACATACATTCTCTGAATCAGCATGAGGCAGGAGGTTTATGTACCACTGCCACCCAGATCGGACCTCTATAGTTTTCAAGTAAATTGTGAAAGCGTGGAATTTGTTAAGAATGCAATGATATTCGTATTTAGTGGCCCGATTTTCTGCATATGTTGCGCTTTTGTGACATTCAGTCTGCAGCCATACGAGAACACACTAGGGTTGTCATGAAAAGTCCAATCTTGGGACGCGTCCGGGGTAATGCCAGTTTACCCTATCAATACACTAAAGCACTCTAAAATTAGATTAATGACCGTGGGTGTTTTGGCTCTTGGTGTGTCCAAGTTTGGAATTTGAGTGACCATGGCCTGCCTGTGGGAGCCAGTATCATATATCTGTGGAGGGCCAGTGGCCAATTGGTGCCATAGCAGGAGACTGACCTTGGTGACCTTGGGGGGGGGGGGGGGTCATGACCGTGGCCTTATGGCATACTGGAGGAGCACTCTAAAATTAGATTCATGGTCGTGGCCTTATGGCATACTGGGAGAAGCGCTCTAAAATTAGATTAATGACCGTGGCCTTGGCATAGTGGGGGAAAATATACATTTAGAGCACTAATAGAGCGCTCTAAAATTAGATTCATGACCGTGGCCTTATGGCATACAGCACTCTAATTTCAGAGTGCGGAGAGGAGCACTCTAAAGTTAGATTCATGACCGTGACCTCATGGCATGCCGGGAGGAGCGCTCTAAAATTAGATTCATGGTCGTGGCCTTATGGCATACTGGGAGAAGCGCTCTAAAATTAGATTAATGACCGTGGCCTTGGCATAGTGGGGGAAAAATATAAATTTAGAGCACTAATAGAGCGCTCTAAAATTAGATTCATGACCGTGGCCTTATGGCATACAGCACTCTAATTTCAGAGTGCTGGGAGGAGCACTCTAAAGTTAGATTCATGACCGTGGCCTTATGGCATACTGGGAAGAGCACTATCTCATACCGATTGCTGTCATTTTTGGAACTACCCACAAGAGTTTGTGAAGTTCGTGGTTAGAACAAAATACGGGTGAACAGCCAAAACCAGTCTATCTTCCGATTTGTGTACAATGAATGTGCATACTTTACGTAATAACTAAAATGCATTGTATATTGTACATCTAGAACATGATTGTCCTGTTTATTTGTAGTTAAGCTATTGCCCAGAATGAGGTTTTAACCCGCGCACTGCAGGGGGGTTGATTTCCGCCCCCCCCCCCCCCCCCCCCCCCTCAGGTTTTTCAAAGATAGCGAAAAAACGGCGGCGCGCAGCGCCGCCGGGTTTTGATACACCAGTTAGGACATCAATTGCGCACACTTTGAGAAAAAAAAATATCCTCGGGTCATCTCAGGTCAGGTCACCAGACCAGGTCAAGTGACCCCACCACCAAAAATGTTTTTGCAGTTGTGCCAAAGCCAGAGTCTTTCACCAATAAGGTTGAAACTTGCAGGATGTCATGAGGGCATCAGTACTTACAATTCGTATAACTCGGAATTTTGATATCGGTGACCTAAGATCAGGTCAATTTCGTAACCTCCCCATAATAAGTCAATGGAGAAATATACGAATGCTTCCTATTTCAAGGATATGCATGGTACTAGTCTTTACTTCTGGATCAGGTTATTATAGGATATTCTTGATGATCCAAGTGTAAGTTTTGTTCAGTGATCCCTATTGGGTCATTTGAGGTCATGCGAGGTCACCATCACTTTGTCAATAACTCTCGACATAATGAAGATAGAGAAGTAAAACAGACATCAATGTGTTTGCCTCGTCGAGACACGTCTTACCATATGCAACATGCCCTACTTGGGTCACCACTTGACCTTGACCTTAGGTAAAATTATTAAGTTGACTTAACAAGGTCACCATATATATCATTCAAAGCGCCTTAACAAGATAAACACAATGGCGTAAACAGTTTCCCGTTATCTTTATTAAGTAAGAAGTTAATAGCAAAAAACGATTTAGCAAAAAAACGGAATTTGTCTTTTTGACCTCTGGAGCCTCAAATATTGACCTGAGATCAAATCTGAGGACACCTTAGCTATTACAAATTTCACTGGCTGGCGTTTGCTTTTTTCCGTTTGTTTTTAACTATCATCGTTTCTGAGATATATGGGAATGTCTGGAGCGATGTCCTAAAACAGGAGAAAAAAACTGGAAAATTTGACCTTTGATGACCTCAATTTTGACCTGACTTAAAAAACACTGAAATACTTTCGATAGAACATGTATGAAGCTATCAAATGCCTTTTTCCGCTTCTCGCTACGTTGCGTAGTTTTCGAGATCTCAGGGGGGGGGGGGCGGAAATCAACCCCCCCTTGCAGTTCGTGCTCGGCGCAAAGCCCCTGCAGTGCGAGGGTTAAGACTAAAAATACATTAAATAAGTACGAGAAATGGCTGCATGACAAATGGAGATTAATGCATCGAAATGATGACAAGATAGGCACGCAACATTGGAAATATTAAGCTATTGGCATTCCGTCTTACATCAGAAAATATAATCACAGAATATAAATAGCAAGCATGTCAACCCCTGACGGTAAAGCAATCACTCACGACGGTATCTACGTGAGAAGGGTCGCATCATTGAAGTAAAACGTAAAAACATCGACCCATATTCAGAAAAATCATGCCATGCCAAAGTTTAGGGCAATGAAGAAAATCTAGCTGCACGCAAGCTTCAGATGGCTACCACTGTGATAGCTGGCCATCATTGTAAAGCTGTACTTATTATTGTGAAGTGTCTAGTGTAAGTTTATAACAGTGACCTATTTTTACTATTCGACGTAAGAGGCAACCTTCAGGAAGTAGCATATAAGTTGATACATTAATTTCGGTAGCAGTAACAGCGATGCATCTAACGTGAAGCACACGATAACAACCACCGAATGCAGGGGGAAATATCGACCAAAGGGGCGTGGCGGAGTAACATTATATCGACCAAAGGGGCGAGGCGGAGTAACATAGCGACCAAAGGGGCGAAGCGGAGTAACATATCGACCAAAGGGGCGTGGCGGAGTAACATTATATCGACCAAAGGGGCGAAGCGGAGTAACATATCGACCAACGGGGCGAGGCGGAGTAGCATTATATCGACCAAAGGGGCGAGGCGGAGTAACATTATATCGACCAAAGGGGCGAGGCGGAGTAACATTATATCGACCAAAGGGGCGAAGCGGAGTAACATATCGACCAAAGGGGCGAGGCGGAGTAACATTATATCGACCAAAGGGGCGAGGCGGAGCAACATAGCGACCAAAGGGGCGAAGCGGAGTAACATATCGACCAAAGGGGCGAGGCGGAGTAACATTATATCGACCAAAGGGGCGAGGCGGAGCAACATAGCGACCAAAGGGGCGAAGCGGAGTAACATATCGACCAAAGGGGCGAGGCGGAGTAACATTATATCGACCAAAGGGGCGAGGCGGGGTAACATATATCGACCAAAGGGGCGAGGCGGAGTAACATATTGGCCAAAGGGGCGAGGCGGAGTAACATTATATCGACCAAAGGGGCGAGGTTGATATAATGTTACTCCGCCTCGCCCTGGATGGCGGAGAAGAATTGGCTGGAGAAGAATTGCAGGCAATTGTATCATGAGGAAAAAGAACAAGTTGCTTTAAAATAAAAATGATGAACTATTAAAAACAGTCCATGGAAATTTGACAGCCGAGGTCTCGCCTTGTGAAGTGTATCCTCGCCTGCGATTGTAGCTTCAGTATCGGACGCGATCTCATCATGTTACCTATCTTGAACACAATCGAGGTATAATTAATTCCAAAGCATGACAATGGCGTGAAACTTACTGACGTGCATTGTTTGTTCATGAGCAGTGTAACCGTTCCTTGGTTTCGGGTCAAGATATTGGGTTTTGGGTTCGAGCTCGTAATTTTGGGCTGTAAATTTTGTGTTGCCTCGGAATTTTGGGTTGTCTCGAACATCAAATTCTCGCTTTACTTCGACTGATTTATAAGAAGAAAACTCGGACAGTCATAATATCCTTCATGACGATCTGCCCACTGCAAGTGTCTATGAAGTTTTAATATTGGAACACAAACCTCATCACTAGCATTACATTTTGTTAGATTCTTGCGATTTGTTGGTTTAGAAATTGAAGTGGGAAACTGTAGTTAGGACATATGCATTCAAGTAGCACGTTGCGACGCTTTATCTGTCTAATAATACACATCGAAATTATAATGAAAAACATGTTGATATTGTTCTCCCTGAAATACTAAAACATTTATTCTAAAAAGGAAACATTTCTCCTTAATTACCAGTAAAACGCCTTTGTGGGCGATGACCGTGCGGGCGCTTTTGCGTAAGTATAAGTCTGGAATATGAAGCACTGGTCCGCACGTGCGCACTGGTCCGCACGTGCACACTGCGCACGTGCCTAGTGACCGAGTTATGCTATGAGCTAAGCTACCGACAATTGTTCCATAGAATGCATGCAAACTTCCGTGTCGATAGGTCCAGGAGTTTCCGAAATCTGAAATACGGTGGCGCACGTGCCATGAGACTTCCGATTTAGCATGTGGAATATTGTTAGGATAACAGTCGGAAGCAGCACACCAAATGTAATTGTAATCGGCCCATTAGTTTCCGAGATATATTACAGGGGTGAACACGGACACCCTTATGTATTGCACGTCCTCATGTGCTATGAAGTATAAAACTCAATTGATCATGGAAAATATGGCGCATCATTGGCTCTTAAAAGGGAATAGGTCACCTTGAAAGTTGTCGAAGTTCAACCATACGGTGCATCTTGAGATCAAAACTACGAATATGACTTTGGTTTGGACAACTGATGGATATATGTGGAGAAAGAAGTAAGTTTTTCTTTCTATTTCACGAGAAATCGTACGATAGCAGCAGGCGTTACGGCTCCCCCGCTCCGCCTAACGCCAAGTACAGTCTCTGACAAGAGGCCGCCGCGCCGCCCGGGCGGCTGAGCGGATATTAACGAGGCGTCGTGACTAGAGACCACGTGCCAGAGAGTGTACCTGCCCCCGGCGGCGAGCCGGCGGCGGCGAGCGGCGAGCGAAAGGAACTGAACGTGGCCCGGAACAGCGGAATTGAAACCGGGCCCACTAGTCCTGTGTCGAAATTACTTAACGTATGGAGGTAATTCTTTCACCACAACCCATTTTAGATCTGCTCTACAAATCTGCTATCTCAGTCCAAAACTCCATGTTAAAGGTGAACTATTCCCTTTAAAAGAAACAAAATTTGGTCCAGTTTGATAAAGCCGTTTTTATCTAAAATCGATTAGATCGCGATTTTCATCTAAAATGGTGTTTGGACATGCCCCACGTTTGTGCGTGCCAACTGCCACGCACTGTGATACCACCCCCGTCGGAACCCACCATACCGGAAACAAAATTGATTCGGTGGACCTATCCAATGGTAAAAACCCGAACGTGATCGGTTAAATGGTTGCGGAGTAATAAACTTCCAAAACGCGTTAGTGCAGTCGGGTCGGGTCGGTCAGTTAACAATCTGTCTACACGACCAAAAACATCGCGGACGTTTCGCGCACGCTTGGTAAATAAGTAATACATCTAAGGAAGATGAGTAATAGATCAAACCTCAGACACTAGCAAAATTGTTGGCACGCGACAAGTCATTCAGCGGCTAACTTACCCATGAACAATAGCTACTTCAACCACCCTAAAGAGGGGAGGGGACGGGCAACGAAATTCCCCACGTGCGGGTGTCGCCAAATTCCCCATGAACCGATCAGCAGATAGGTTGACAATTTCCCGAGTCTGACAACGCTTGCAAGCATGTGCGGCACGGATACGATGGTTCCACACACTCACGAATATCGCGCTGGCTCGGGCCTCGGGGTGAAAGTTTGCCCCCGAGGTGGGTGGCGTGCACTGCCGGGGCCAGCCCACGATCCAACGCTCGTCGGCCAGCCCACGACCCAGCGCTCGTCGGCCAGCGCCCGACCCAGCGCTCGTCGGACAGCCCACGACCCAGCGCCCGTCGAATACACTAACCCTAGATCGTTGCCGTGGGCCGGTCCGAATTACCACGCATACCTACCAGTCACGCCACCCGACGCACCGGGCAAGATTGCAAGTGTTAATGATTATGATTGGGGTTGTTTGCGCGCACCGACTCTTATGGTCACACGGCGCCCATAACTGCATTATCAACGGGTCACAGAAGATGTATCACGACCGCAACTCTGAAACACAACGATGGTGAAGATGGAAAAATGAACGGGATGGAAAAATGAGCGGGAGAGAAAAACGGAAAAATGTGCCGAGGTGCCGGGACATGCCCTACTCTTTACGCAAAATATAACCAGATAAACGAGATCGCGTAGCGTAAAGTCCGAAGATAAGTCCAAGATAACGTAAAGTCCGAAAATAGACGGCTGCGTGGAAAAACGCGAGTATTTATTGCGTAGCAGGATTAACCATCTGCGTCGCCGACCCACAGGATTAACCATCTGCGTCGCCGACCCACAGGATTAACCATCTTCGTCGCCGACCCACAGGATTAACCATCTTCGTCGCCGACCCACAGGATTAACCATCTGCGTCGCCGACCCACAGGATTAACCATCTGCGTCGCCGACCCACAGGATTAACCATCTGCGTCGCCGACCCACAGGATTAACCATCTTCGTCGCCGACCCACAGGATTAACCATCTGCGTCGCCGACCCACAGGATTAACCATCTGCGTCGCCGACCCACAGGATTAACCATCTGCGTCGCCGACCCACAGGATTAACCATCTGCGTCGCCGACCCACGCTCCTGCGGCTCAAATGTCACCGACCCACGCTCCTGCGGCTCAAATGTCACCGACCCACGCTCCTGCGGCTCAAATGTCACCGACCCACGCTCCTGCGGCTCAAATGTCACCGACCCACGCTCCTGCGGCTCAAATGTCACCGACCCACGCTCCTGCGGCTCAAATGTCACCGACCCACGCTCCTGCGGCTCAAATGTCACCGACCCACGCTCTTGCGGCTCAAATGTCACCGACCCACGCTCCTGCGGCTCAAATGTCACCGACCCACGCTCCTGCGGCTCAAATGTCACCGACCCACGCTCCTGCGGCTCAAATGTCACCGACCCACGCTCCTGCGGCTCAAATGTCACCGAGTGGGCGGCTCGAATATCGTCGGAATCCTGGATGAGCAGTAGAGCGCTGGGTCTCGGGAGACGGCCGTGTTGCCGTTAGAAAACCAGTTAGAAGTCGGAATTACCGCCCGTGAGCAATGCACTGGTGAAACAGGCGCGTCCTGTGACGATAAACAACACACTTGTCACCGTTCAACGACAGCCGTTATGTAGGGAAATGCTGAACGATACATTGGCGAATCGTTTTCATTCGTTGGAACTCGGTACAATCTGTCTCGAGCTGAAGCTGCCTGTATTTAACTGGCGGTTTAACTACCGCAAGTTACTCTCTTAAAAAACGCTGATGTACGGGTTGAAAAGAAATCACGGTCCTTGCAGGACTACAATTAGTAACAAAACTAATGGATGTTATTTTGATTGGTCAGGAATAGTTCACATTTCATTGTGCCAAATCAACCTACGAATAATATTACCAAGAATGAATTACTCATATGGATTTTCAGGAAAGTTCGCACGCAAGAGGAAGTTATAGAGGAAGTTATAAAAATTAGGAAACCGGAACAACCGGAACTACCTCGGTGAGTAACCAACAGGTGTGAACCGACCGCGCCCGATTTCTAATAAACACCCTACCCATCACCGATGAGCAATAACCGTTATGTAAGGAAATTTTGAACGAAACGTCAGCGAATGGTTTTCATTCACTGAAGCTCGATGGAATCTAAATACTTGGCAGCGGAGGGAAAAGTTGTCATTGTGTCGAATGGGGCACCAAATTGTTGAAGCTATATTGTAACCTGAAAGCATGTCTCGCGGAGGTCAATCGTTTGACCTCGGGAGGTCAAAGAGTGCCCGCGAGGTCAAATATTGGGCATCGCATAACCTTTTCCCTTAATCTGCGACTTACGGGGGGCTATTTCCCCCCTCCCGTTATTTTGCAATAACTCCTAAACGAACACCGGTATAGTCACCAAACTTGCAGTACCTTCTCTCACATCACTTCTACACATGTTGGCAAAAGGAAAAATATGAGGTTATGATAGGTCAACCGGGAATGACGTCAGAGTGACGTCATGTTCTTCGTTTTTTGTTGCAAATAATGGTTTGCGGAAAATGCTGTCAAAGGTACGATGTTTAAGATAAACTCAATTGTCTTAAATCAAATTACTGACAATAGAACAGGCTATCAAACTGCTATCTCGGATTTTTGAGTTTGTTTAAAATTAAAAAAAATGAGAAATCCAAATACATTTTTTTTAAACAAAATTTGCAAGAAAAATCAGAATTATAAAAAAAAACGGAATATATGTGATCGAGACGTGTGCGGTGAATGTGTACAAAATTTGAAGTCGATATCTTCAAAAATGACTGAGTTATGACCTTTAAATGACAAAAATCGACCACCTTTCACAGCATTACTATGCATAAAGAACGCATTTCCATTTTTGCTTTTTACTTCTATTTATATGGAACAAACGATGTGCTAAGGTCATTTTTCGCGTTCTAGACAAAAAACAAACTCATAAACATGTGTTACAACGCCTAATGACCGTAATCTGCAGTTTGATCTCGCGACCTCGGATGACATTGACCTGACCCAAGGTCATTAACAGCTTAGAAAGGTACTTAGAAGTGTCAGACACACGAATTATACCGATTTATCGACAGCATATGCGTTTAATATCGCAATTTTGCGCGACAATTCCATCCATGGAGACCTTTTGACACGGTCAAACATTTTGTACTTGACCTGACCTGTGACGTCATCAGTGACCCCGAGGTCAACAATATTATGTTTCCCTCGATAAATTTCCCAGGGCTATCGAATGCCGTTTGCATTTTTACATTCGGTCCAGTAGTTCCGGAGATCCGAGGGGGAGGGGGGCAAAACATAGCACCCCCCCCGTAAGTCGCGTTATGAAATATACCCCAGTAACTCGCGGGTTAAGTAGTTATCGAAGTCGTTTCAACGGCTAAATATTCCAACTAGTCTATAGACGGTGCACGAGTGATCTGACAGACCCTGATCACCGATTGACCTCAGGGCGCAACATAAGTTAACATTATGGCCTATGGGAGAATGACGAGGCGCATGTTTTCCCAAAAAAAGTAACTTAGAGAACCCATTCTACTACCATCGCCTTCCCTTTATCCCACCGAAGGTGCACAACACAAGACTTGATCTACCCAGGTCACCGTTTGACCTCAGGTCACCTGGAAAGGCTATATCTACTTAACGAGCCGTCCAAATACTTATTCGTTGTTTACCGGCCGATTGTGTTCAAACTTATACAAAATGTTGGTGTCTATGAGTGTATTCGAACTCTGAAAGCATTTATCGCTGAGGTCAATCGTTTGACCTCGGAAGGTCAAAGAGTGCCTGCGATGTCAAATATTGGATACCGCATAACTTTTTCCTTAAAGTATTCACCGAAGTCGTTTCAACGGCTAAATATTACCGGCAGCATATCGACGGTGCACACCGCAAGACTTGACCCCTCCAGGTCACCGTTTGACCTCAGGTCACCTGGAAAGGCGCTAATATCGATTTAACGAGCCGTCCAAATACGTATTAGTTGTTTACCGACCGATTGTGTTCAAACTTACCTTCGGTGGGTTAAAGGGAATGCGATGGTGGTAGAATGGTTTCTCTAAGTGATTTTTGGAGAGAAAAAAAACATGCGGTACACCGTCATTCTCCCATAGGCCATAATGGTAACTTATGTTGTGGGTCAACCGGTGACCAGGGGCGGTCAGATCTCTCTTTGTGCACCGTCTATAGGCTGGTGAGAATATTTAGCCGTTGAAACGACTTCGGTAAGTACTTTAGGGAAAAGGTTACGCGGTACCCAAGATTTGACCTCGCGGACACTCTTTGACCACCCGAGGTCAAACGATTGACCTCAGCAAGAAATGCTTTCAGGTTTCGAATACACTCATAGACACCAACATTGCGATATAAGTTTGAACACATCTGTACCACTCTAACCCCTTCAAAACTCCGCCGTAAACAATGCGCCCTATACTCTGACGCACAGACGCTGGTCCGCTTGGTTGATCATCAGCGCCTCTAGCGGCGGGAAATGTATTGTGGTGCTCCATTGATCTACGAATTACCTTCTAAGAATAATGACTAAGTATGGACCCTTAATCCGATTTGTAACAGGCTCCTGGCTACCCCTATTTGTAACAAGGGGGCGGATTCCTCCCCCTCCCCCGGAGATCTCGAGATCCACCCGTCCGATTTTCACAAATCAAACGGCGTTCGATTCAACACGATCTACATTTGTACAAAATTATATTTCCTACATCTTTGATAGGGGGCAAAAGGGGGGGCAAAAACTACAAATTGTAGAGGTATTTTTGATTCAACACAGCTGTCATGTTTGTCAACCGATTTTAACGCAGCTAATGAGGATCGATAGAGATTTAATTTTAGATTGATATATGGCGCCGACTTGAAAATGCAAAAGCATAGGCGTTTGCAATCACTCAATACGGGGCTGAAGTAAATCCGTAATAAAACCGTTTTTTGTTGTTTTTTATATAAATGAAATGGTGCGTTATTGTGACATCAGACAACAGTTGTAAAACACATTTTTCGCCATAGGCGGTGCCAAGTTAGTAAAAAAGGGAGGTGAAATAGAGAAAAAATGAACCGCAGGCAAGTTGCTCCCCAGCAATATAAATAAGTTACTGATCGTAGATAGTTCCTTGTTGCATGTTGTATTTCATCAAAGGCGTATCCAGGATCCAAACTGGGGAGGCACAAGACCTTTTGATTGGTATATTATCCGCTATTATGATACTAACTAGTCAACAGTGACTATTTCACTTATAACTTCAATTCACATTGGTTACCCCCCCCCCCCCTTTACCCTACCTGGACTCGCCTATTATCTTATAATCGTTCGTAGAGTGCGTGTTTCGTCCGAAAACTGCATTATGTGATGTCATTGTAGGCCCATGCATCTTAGTTTCCTTGCAATAATGACCCCCTTTCTTCGATTCCTGAGCGCAACTCTGCAACAAATGATTTAATTCCCTCTCCTGGCCTCATATGTTCATATATCATTATAAACTAACCCGTCTATTGCGCCGTAATCGCTGGCATATCGTCATCACCACGCCAGTCACCCCTCTTTTCCTGTGCCTGAACACGCCCCTGCAACTCTATATGTAATACATTATGCAAATAATGGAAGGAGAAGCCATCTTTCACACCCGAATAGCTATAAATGCCCCTTACATCGCTCTATTGACCGCCCGCCGAGCGTTTCATACTTCCTGGAAACCTCCCGTTTTCAAGTCACTGAAATCGTTTGCGCTGCCTTGCAATTTTTTTTAATAGTTCATTAACATCAACTAAATTGCACTTGTTTCAACCACCGGAAACCTATGTAACTCCTTCATACTTAGTTAGGAAGAAGCCGTGAAGATCGAATCTCTGTATTATCGCCAAATGTCGCCGAAGAACCCTCCAAAAACCGGGTCCTGGAACCGCCTCTGTTCAGGTTCAAGAATTCAAAATTTTGACTCCATATGCGGAGATCAATGCTGGGAAAAGTCCCAAAATTTCATGAGCCTGCTCCCAGCTGTTCCGGAGATATCCTCGAAAAACCTGAGGGGGATCCCCCCCCCCCCTGTTACAAATAGGGTTAAAGGGAAATATTGACCTTTTCCCACAAAAATGGAGTTATTATTTGAAATTGACAACGGAACCAAAATATATTGTAAATTGATCACATTATGCATAAACATTCCTACCGAAAGAGATTTCAATTTTAAGTTCATAAGCGTTCCACACCCTTTAACGACCAGTATTCTCAAGTACTTGGTAACGAATTTCGGTCTCCACAAAAATCCGGTATTGTTTTTTGACGAAATGGTATGGAAAATATGCCTTGACTCTGTCTATTATGATTATATGCCCTACTATGCTTAGCGTTCAACAAACAATGAATAAAAAGGTATCCAAATTAGTGCTGGAGTTAACTTATGCACCCAACGACCGCCTAGTTGTGGTTGCGACCCTCAATTTTTTTTAAACCATTGTCATAATGGTTCATATGTTTTCAACATTAGCAGTTGTGCTCTTGAACCCGAGTTCTTGAACCTGTCTCTGGCTGTATATAATGCAATGCTTTAGCTTACCAATAAAAATAACCACTTGTTCCAAAACAATCAACACACAATCGAAAAAGTGGCAAAATGTAAAAAAAGAAGTCCAAAATGTTAATTATCGAAATAGGAAAACTTGTTTTCACTTTTAGATTGAGACGCGATCATGTGTATACCATATATGTGTCATAAGATAATGCAGAAACATAAATCAAAAGGTCAATATTTTCCCTTTAACCCGCGCACTGCAGGGGGTTTGCGCCGAACACGAACTGCAGGGGGTGGGTTTGATTTCCCCCCCCCCCCCCCGAGATCTCGAAAACTACGCTACGTAGCGACAAGCGGAAAACGGCGTTTTATAGCTTGATAAAAGTTCTATCGAAAGTATTTCAGTATTTGTTTTTGTCAGGTCAAAATTGAGGTCACCAGGTCATCAAAGGTCAAATTTTTCATTTTGTTCTGTTTTAGGACTTCGCTCCAGAAATTTCCATATAGCTTGGGAATTATGATAGGTAGAAACAAAGGCAAAAAGGTGATCGCCAGCCATTGAAATTTACAATAGACACTGTGTCCTCAAATTTGATCTCGGATCAATATTTGAGGCTCCAGAGGTCAAAAAAGGAAAAAAATGATGTTTTTTGTAACACCGTTTTTCGCTAATAACTTTTTACCTAACAACGATAACTCCAAAAACTGTTAACGCCCTTGTGTTCGTCTCGTCAAGGCGATTTTGAATAATATACATGGTGAACTTGTTAGGTCAACTTCAAACTTTGACCCCAGGTCACGTGACCTTGACCTGAGGTAAATACCCAAGTAGGTCGTGTTGCATATAGGGAGACGTGTCTCGACGAGACTAACACATTGCTGTCGATTTTACTTCTCTATCTTCATTATGTCGCGAGTTATTGACAAACAAGTAAATGGTGGCCTCGGATGACCTCAAATGACCTCATAGGGGTCACTGAACAAAACTTACACTTGGGTCATCAAGAACATCCTATAATAACATGATCCATAAGTAATTGGACTAATATCATGCATATCCTTGACATAGGAAGCATTTGTATATTTCCGCATTGACTTATTATGGGGAGGTCACGAAATTGACCTGACCTTAGGTCACCGATATAAAATTCCGATACACGAATTGTAAGTACTTATGCCCTCATGCCATCCTGTAAGTTGCAAACTGATCGGTGAGAAACTCTGGTTTTGGCACAACTGCAAACGTTTTTGGAAGTGGGGTCACGTGACCTGGTCTGGTGACCTGACCTGAGATGACCCGAGGTCATTTTTTTCAAAGTGTGCGCAATTGATGTCCCAACAGGTGTGTCAAAACCCGACGGCGCTGCGCGCCGCCGTTTTTTTTGCTATCTGCGAGAAACCGGGGGGGGGGCGGAAATCACCCCCCCCCCCCCCCCTGCAGTGCGCGGGTTAAAAAGACCATCAGTGCAGTGTACACTGTACATGCCATAGGAAATTAATTGCAATTAATTAACTGTGGATCCATTACAGACCCCAGGAAATACTAGATACAATCAGATGATTAATGACCATCTAAAACAAAGAAACCTAAATACGTAAGATTCGTTGATGTCTGCTAAAACATAACCGGTCACCGTTCATTTGAGGAAGACAATTACGTTAAGTAACAACTTGAACCAGGTCGATTTACTTTGGCAGTAATTTTACGGATAGGATCATTTTCGACCGGTTTACACGTAACCAAAGTTGTATTTAAGCTCAAGAGTCACTGTCACTGTCTGTGACTTTAATAGCGACGTAATTGGAAAATAGCAATGGAAACTCCTTCCTTGATGACACCATTTCGCATTAACTCCAAGCGCAATAAACGCATATTCTTATGTAAGCCGCGGTTCAGGACGCAAACGCAGACGTGCTAAAAATAGAAGGGCACTGGAGGGCATGTCTTTTTATACACTTGAGATGCTTTATGATCATTGTGGTTTACGAGCGCACCGACTACTGAGTCATACTACTGAGTCATACTACTGAGTCATGCGGCGCCCATTACAATGCTGTTATTGTATCCTTTCTCGTACAGCCATGAATAAGCTCGAATAATTCACCACGCATTCTGAGTCAGCGGTGGCGCTAAGGCGACTTCCTTGCTAAGGCGACTTCCTTTCTTCGAATAAACTCGAATATGCGAAAACCATTTCTTAGAATACGTATTTCTGCTACTCGAATCTGCGAAAACCACATCCCAAACCACAAACACATCCGAAACCACATCCGCAGCCGATGGAGTGCATTAGAAAAGTGACTGTAATTTCATCACTAGCTCACAAGATGCTCCGATATTTCTCGTGATGTACAGCTGGAGAGATACGCATATTGAAAGGTCGCAGACTGTCCATGAACGCTTCATGTAATACCACCCCACATTACCATTGTCACCACAGTTGGGCACCACACATCCCCGTCACCCGGACTCCTGGACTCCTTGACTCAGATTTCCGAGTCTGACTCAGCCTGGACTCTCAGTTGGGACTTGGGACCATGAGGATAGCGGTAGCGGATCTCGCGAATAATCTCGCGAATCTCGCGATCTCCAATGCGAATAATTTTGGTCGGGCCGACCGCAGACTCATGTTAAGTGACCATGCCGGCACGCAATGCAAGATTGAAACACCAGTGCGATCAATGCGTTAACGCTGTGCTGATTGTATTAACTTTTCCACACTAGTTCAGCGCGGTAAAAATCTGTCAATACCCCCACAACGCTGAACTCGGAGAAGGTAGCACCCGACTCGAGTAACTAAGCTTAGACAATGTGAGAGGCGACTTCCAATCACGAAGTCGCCGCTCCTTAGCTTCTTGGATTGTGAACCCCGCAAACCACACGTACCCAGAAAGTACCTGTACCTATTCCTAGCGTCACAATAATTTCTCGATAGACCCCCCCCCCCCCCCCCCTCGAGCTGAACCCAGTCTTCTAACAACTTCATCGAAAACAAACTTTCCGTTTCGCATACATCACCAATTTTCATACCAACCACACGACATTCTTGAGAACTTATCACATCGCCACAACAAGCTTCATTGGACAATCGAGGACATCAGCCGAATGTCTTCCCAGTACACCACTGCCTGACATCAGCGGAACCGGCCGTCGGCGAATTGGCCCGGGTCGCCTCCCGGGAAAAGATGCCCTAATCCGTTTCGGCCCCATCAGCCGTCGTAGTGGGCCCGCTAGCTTACGACGTCCACCCGCGAATTGGCCGGGGTCGCCTCCCGAGAAAAGATGCCCTAATCCGTGTCGGCCCCATCAGCCGTCGTCGTAGTGGCCCCGCTAGCTTACGCCGTTCACCCGCCTGCCTAAAATAGCCTTCCGCAGCCGGCGAGCCGCCGCCGCCGCAACGGTGGGAAAACCAGCACGCGCTGCAGCGGGGCGCCACGCGCCGGCAACGCGTGGCCTCGAGCCGAATCCATGCGAGCCATTAGAGTACGCGTACACCGGTCCCGTCCACACCAGACGGACGAAACTTCAAGTGTGTTGTGCGATATGTGTGTTCAGAGGCAGAGAGCAGAACTGGTGTGAACGGTGGCACGCGACAGGCATTCCTGCATAGCATGCAGTGCACGATGCGTCTCGGAAGAACGGAGCGGCTGTAGTGGGTAGCAGCGGGCCTCGTCCGGCCTACCAGTCACGCGACCGCCCCCTCCGCCGCCACCTGCCGTGAGTATGACGTCACTCGGCCGGCCGTGGCGTCACTCGCCGCTGCAGCGATCGCCGATAGGTCCGTGTGGCATCCGCTTCGGAGAGATTAGCGGCACCAGACCAACACCCCGGACATGATGGCCGGATTCCATTCCACGCCGGTCAACATCGCCCAACACGGCTCTCATAGACCCTCGGCCTCAGTAGGTAGGAGTGGGTACAGGAGCCGGAGCCGAGCCGGCCGGATGCCCGCCCATGTTAAATTGTTCAGAGCCCACGGTGAAATTGACGGTCTGATTCGATGGACGACGCGCCGATAGAAAAATGCATTTTTGCCGCCTCCCGTGCATTCTTGCATTATTGCCGCCGTCGAGGCGTCTGACGAGCATTCCCTCGAGGCGGTGATTTGTACTGGGTCGGATTCATCCCGGATGAAAAGCGATTAACACAAAGTCGAGTCAGTCCGACTCATGTCGTGATAAAAGGGTGCAAGGACTGCTGTCATTTGCCGCCCATCTCGGGTGAAAGTCAGATAAATATTACAATTTCCACGTCTGCACCAGACAATCCGCTACTGAATTTAGCTCGATCTCTCTGAACCACCAGACACTACATGGACACATCCACACCCTCACAGCTCCACTGCTCCGGTCCGAGACCCTTGGGGCGTCGGGGGGCAGGGCTCAGGAACGGCGGGTTCAGTGGTGCGTAACATGTCCTACGTAACAGTGGTGCCCCTGGTAACACAGACGAAACGGGCGCGCTTCCGCCTCCGACCAGTTTCAACGAACTGCGTCAGAGGGTCTTGGTAATGAAAAGGTGACTGAAACACAGTAATTGTTTTTGAACCATAGCATTCGGTAAACGAGGTGTTCGGATCCCAGAAGCGGGTCCCTGAGACAAGATCTCTACAGAATCCCACAACGGAGACAGGGTCCCAACAAACCTGACAACAGTGCACGGACCTCGGGTGGCGCCAGTGTGCAACTCTGGGTACATAGTGACTCCCAGTCCAGACGAGCCATCAACAGCCTTGGAATTTGGGTCATTTTCTGGACTTTTTGGGTTCAAAGAATGTTGCTCTCTTCATATTTGTTCAGGAAATTTGCTCTCTTTTCGCCTGATCTTACCGACATTGTAGTTTAAATATAATTCAATTTTCCTCACAAGAATTTAATATATATTACAAATCAGGATTTTTTATTTCCCAAGTAAAATATATATAAAAAAATGTAAATCTGAACTTGCCTGGCAATACAATTTTACTCTCCACCTATGGATTTGTATTCTCCGGGACCAGGTCATGAAATGAAAAATCCAACACTGGCCATGAACTACAATAGCATGAACTGCAAACTGAAATGTTCAACTATGACTTCTTATATCAATTTCGATTCACAATGTAACTTCTCACTTTGATTCAGCGATTGGTTTGTCCCCGAGGACCACAATAAGCCCCGAGGACCACAATGAGCCCGAGGACCACAATAAGCCCAATACCGGAACCCAGCATCCCAATATCAGAATGCATTCTCTCCAATCCCGCTCTACGACCTTCGACCCGCCCCCGGCACACACCAGACATCACTGATCGCGTCCGGCCGGCCCGGAGGGGGGGGGGGGGGGCAGACGGCACCGATATCCAGCCCGCTACCCACCCGAGACGTAGCGTGATAGATTGTGGCGTGCAGTGGCGGTGCGGCGAATTATACTACCGCGAAACGGCCGCGCCAGTGTTCAGAATTGTATTCGTAATGTCAATGGGTACTGGTCCGCCGAATTTAATGCCGATAGGCCCATAATGAAAAGTTCACAACTTCAGAAGGTTTATCATAGGACTTCAAGGAAAGAAAAATGGGGGAAAATGTGGATGACCTTGAAAGGCCTGATAATGCTGAACGGTGAACGATGAGCTCACACTTCTATGATTTGCCCTGCATTTGCAATGCTGGATCATCTGATGATACCACTCATTGTTTGTTGGCAATGTCTGGGGGATTAATATAATCGCAAGGTATCATTATAACCGGTGATAGTTGTAAGTAAATAAGGTCCAAAGAACCAGTATGTGGGATGTAGGGACTTTGAGGAATAATGCAGTTAATTGAAACACATTTTATGCTACAGAAGTAAAGCTTAGCCATCGTTAGCAACCTGAGCTAATCAAGAGGTGGTTATTCATGTGTTGATCTTTCATATTTGACATGGCAAGATGTCTTCCACCCGAAATAGGTAATATTTGTTACGCTCTGAGAGCAGTCATACAGTAAAGTAATTGCCGCCAAGGCATGGGATTGCTTTTGGGATTTAAACAATTGCTCGTAGTTTTTAATTGAAACATTAATTACCAAGCAGACTTTCGCTTCGATGCATTTGAGGTAGCGGACTTAAAATAGTAACTCTGCCGCACGACGGCGGTGCATCCATACATCATACGCCTTCGAACGGTACGTCCAAGATGGAGCCACCAGCACCGCACCGGTTAGCTGCACTGCACTCTCCGGTGCCAACCGCTGTAGATGGCGCTAAAGTCGTCTTATAGGTGGCAGCACTTTCCATCGGATCCATCTGCTGAGCCTTGCCAGCGGAACGATAACTCGTGCGGGAGCCGAACCGCTCACGGTACACAAAGGCCACATTTTATCTAACTCACAAACTGAGCTTAATTGGAATCAATCAGAAACACAGACAAAATCAAAGAACTACGAGCTGACACAGCGAGGACTGACGGGGGGCAGTATGGTACTCACTATTCCACCTGCGACCGGAACTGCTGGATGGGCACACAGATGTGCATCACCCCTGCCGGGTCGGTGACGTGGTGACGCTCTATGGGGCCCGGGAACGCCGGCTCCACGGTGAAGCCCTCGTACCGGACGTGCACGGCCACCAGACCGTCCTCTGTCGGACATATACGGAACAGACGGTCAGCATTGGACAAATACGGAACCGACGGTCAGCATTGCTGACCGCTGCCAGAGCTGCCAGAGCAGCATCGCTGTCAGAGCTGCGTACTGTCGTGTTCTCAATGAATGGCTCAGCGGCATGTGGTGAGGATGGCATCAGCATCCGTATGATTTGGCTCTCATTTGACGCCATCTGGCCTCTGATCTTGCGTCTGGTTAATTGTAGCATACTTTACTCCGATATTCCTGCATCATGGAAACATTCCCTGGTTCACCCCATATTCAAGTCTGGCGACCCCACCGACCCCTCCAACTACCGTCCCATCTCTATTGTCTCTGTTATTGCTAAAATTGTAGAGCGCGCAGTACACCAGCAACTGTACCATTACATGTCTAGCAACCACCTCCTGTCACCCACCCAGCACGGATTTCGACCCCGATATTCAACTGAGACGGCACTGATATCTGTATCCGATCAAATTCTTGCCGCGAACGACCGAGGCGAGTTATCACTACTCTGCCTGCTTGATCTTAGTAAATGCTTTGATGTGATCGACCACTCTAAGCTACTCTCCAAATTACGAGCCTACGGCATTGACACCTCGTGGTTTTCGGCCTACTTAAAACATCACACCCAGAGTGTAAGCATTACGGACAATGCAGGTCTGACTAAAAAGTCGCTTTCCCTACCTAACAATGTTGGTGTTTTTCAAGGTTCATCGCTCGGCCCCCTGCTTTATAGCATCTTTTCTAATGACCTCAACCTATTCGCGGAAGATGCCACAGTAGTCCAGTATGCAGACGATACTCAAATTCTGATAAGTGGTAAAAAATCCGAGTTCCAGAACCTTATCATGCGCATGGAGCAAACTTTATCTTCCCTTGATATCTGGTTCAGAGCAAATGGATTGAAAGTTAACGCAGGGAAGACCCAGATGATGCTTTTAGGCAGTCCGCCAAACGTTCGGCACGTCCCAAATTTTTCCGTGAAATTTCGTGACAACGATCTCCTGCCAGTCGCAGATGCCAAAAATCTCGGCGTAATGTTTGATAAAACCCTAAGCTGGGATTCACATATCTCCCTCATTACCAGACGATGCTTTGGAATCCTTAGTGGCCTTTCACACTTGAGGGGACACCTGCCGTCGTCCGTAATTCACACCCTTGTCGACGCCCTGGTTCTTTCGCAAGTTCGGTATTGCCTTACGGTCTACGGAAACGGCACTCAGCGAAATTTTTATCGTATTAAAAAAATTATCAACTATGGAGCCCGGTCATCTACGGTCGCCAAAAATTTGATCACGTTTCGGACTTGCTGAACAGACTGGGTTGGCTCAATGCAAAGCAGCTCACTAATCATCAAACGCTGTGTCTGACATACAAAGTGAGATGCCGCGGGGAACCGGAGTCGCTGGCCGCCGGCCTTACCACTGTGGCGGAGGTACACGACCGACCAACACGGCGGGACCATGAGCTCTACGTGCCTAGGTCCCGCACCGAGATGGGCAAAAGGCGATTTGTTTGCCGGGCGCCTGTCTTATTCAACACTGTCCCGCCTGAGCTTTTGCGACTCCCTACGCCTCTGTTCGGCCCTCACCTGAGGCGACACTTGCTGGCGGCTACGCCTCGCCCCGACTGAACTGCTATCTATACCCAACGCTACGCTCTGCCCCCCCCCCCCCCCCGTGCGCTTTTCTGTTCGCATCTTTACTGCGCCTGTACCGTATCTACGATGCCATTGCTTAAACCTTTTGTCTTTGTTTGTTTGACATGTTTTTTTGTTTTATTTGTTGTGGGGTTGTAATAGCCACAAGCCGATTGTGGATGACTCCAATACACGTCTGTCTGTCCTGTCCATTGGACATATACAGAACAGACGGTCAGCATTGGACAAATACGGAGCAGACGGTCAGCATTGGACATATAAGGAACAGACGGTCAACATTGGACATATAAGGAACAGACGGTCAGCATTGGACAAATACGGAACAGACTGTCAGCATTGGACAAATACGGAACAGACAGTCCGCATTGGACAAATACGGAAGACGGTCAGCATTGGACAAATACGGAATAGACGGTCAGCATTGTACAAATACGGAACAGACGGTCAGCATTGGACATAAAAGGAACAGACGGTCAGCATTGGAAAAATACGGAACAGACGGTCAGCATTGGACAAATACGGAACAGACGGTCAACATTGAACAAATACGGAATAGACGGTCAGCATTGGACATATAATGAACAGACGGTCAGCATTGGACAAGTACGGAACAGACGGTCAGCATTGGACAAATACGGAATAGACGGGCAGCATTGGACATATACGGAACAGACGGTCAGCATTGGACATATAAGGAGCAGACGGTCAACATTGGACAAATACGGAACAGACGGTCAGCATTGGACAAATACGGAACAGACGGTCAGCATTGGACAAATGCGGAATATACGGTCAGCTTTGGACATATACGGAACAGACGGTCAGCATTGGACATATAAGGAACAGACGGTCAACATTTGACAAATACGGAACAGACGGTCAGCATTGGACAAATACGGAACAGACGGTCAGCATTGGACAAATACGGAATAGACGGTCAGCATTGGACAAATACGGAACAGACGGTCAGCATTGGACAAATACGGAATAGACGGTCAGCATTGGACATATAGGGAACAGACGGTCAGCATTGGGCATATAAGGAACAGACGGTCAGCATTGGACAAATACGAATCAGACGGTCAGCATTGGACAAATACGGAACAGACGGTCAGCATTGGACAAATACGGAATAGACGGTCAGCATTGGACATATAAGGAGCAGACGGTCAGCATTGGACAAATACGGAACAGACGGTCAGCATTGGACAAATACGGAATAGACGGTCAGCATTGGACATATACGGAAGACAGACGGTCAGCATTGGACATATAAGGAACAGACGGTCAACATTGGACAAATACGGAACAGACGGTCAGCATTGGACAAATACGGAACAGACGGTCAGCATTGGACCAATACGGAATAGACGGGTCAGCATTGGACAAATACGAAATAGACGGTCAGCATTGGACAAATACGGAACAGACGGTCAGCATTGGACAAATACGGAGCAGACGGTCAGCATTGGACAAATACGGAATAGGCGGTCAGCATTGGACATATAAGGAACAGACGGTCAGGATTGGATAAATACGGAACAGACGGTCAGCATTGGACAAATACGGAATAGACGGTCAGCATTGGACATATACGGAACAAACGGTCAGCATTGGACATATAAGGAACGGACGGTCAACATTGGACAAATACGGAACAGACGATCAGCATTGGGCAAATACGGAACAGACGGTCAGCATTGGACAAATACGGAAGACGGTCAGCATTGGACAAATACGGAACAGACGGTCAGCATTGGAAAAATATGGAGTAGACGGTCGGCATTGGACAAATACGGAACAGACGGTCAGCATTGGAAAAATACGGAACAGACGGTCAGCATTGGACAAATACGAAACAGACGGTCAGCATTGGGCATATACGGAACAGACGGTCAGCATTGGACATATAAGGAACAGACGGTCAGCATTGGACAAATACGGAATAGACGGTCAGCATTGGACATATACAGAACAGACGGTCAGCATTGGACAAATACGGAATAGACGGTCAGCATTGGACAAATACGGAACAGACGATCAGCATTGGACAAATACGGAACAGACGGTCAGCATTGGATAAATACGGAACAGACGGTCAACATTGGACATATACGGAACAGACGGTCAGCATTGGACATATACGGAACAGACGGTCAGCATTGGACATATACGGAACAGACGGTCAGCATTGCACAAATACGGAATAGACGGTCAGCATTGGACATGGAACAGACGGTCATAGACAAATACGGAACAAACGGTCAGCATTGGACAAATGCGGAATAGACGGTCAGCAGTGGACATATACGGAACAGACGGTCAGCATTGGACATATAAGGAACAGACGGTCAACATTGGACAAATACGGAACAGACGGTCAGCATTGGACAAATACGGGACAGACCGTCAGCATTGGACAAATACGGAATAGACGGTCAGCATTGGACAAATACGGAACAGACGGTCAGCATTGGACAAATACGGAATCGACGGTCAGCATTGGACAAATACGGAACAGACGGTCAGCATTGGACAAATACGGAACAGACGATCAGCATTGGACAAATACGGAATAGACGGTCAGCATTGGACATATAATGAACAGACGGTCAGCATTGGACAAATACGGAACAGACGGTCAGCATTGGACAAATACGGAACAGACGGTCAGCATTGGACAAATACGGAATAGACGGTCAGCATTGGACATATACGGAATAGACAGTCAGCATTGGACCAATACGGAACAGACGGTCAGCATTGGACAAATACGGAATAGACGGTCAGCATTGGACAAATACGGAACAGACTGTCAGCATTGGACAAATAAGGAATAGACGGTCAGCATTGGACATATACGGAACAGACAGACGGTCAGCATTGGACATATAAGGAACAGACGGTCAACATTGGACAAATACGGAACAGACGGTCAGCATTGGACAAATACGGAACAGACGGTCAGCATTGGACCAATACGGAATAGACGGTCAGCATTGGACAAATATGGAACAGACGGTCAGCATTGGACAAATACGGAATAGACAGTCAGCATTGGACAAATACGGAACAGACGGTCAGCATTGGACAAATACGGAACAGACGGTCAGCATTGGACAAATACGGAACAGACGGTCAGCATTGGACAAATACGGAAGACAGTCAGCATTGGACAAATACGGAACAGACAGTCAGCATTGGACAAATACGGAATAGACGGTCAGCATTGGACAAATACGGAACAGACTGTCAGCATTGGACAAATAAGGAATAGACGGTCAGCATTGGACATATACGGAACAGACAGACGGTCAGCATTGGACATATAAGGAACAGACGGTCAACATTGGACAAATACGGAACAGACGGTCAGCATTGGACCAATACGGAATAGACAGTCAGCATTGGACAAATACGGAACAGACGGTCAGCATTGGACAAATACGGAATAAACGGTCAGCATTGGACAAATACGGAACAGACGGTCAGCATTGGACAAATACGGAACAGACGGTCAGCATTGGACAAATACGGAACAGACGGTCAGCATTGGACAAATACGGAATAAACGGTCAGCATTGGACATATAAGTAACAGGCGGTCAGCATTGGACAAATACGGAACAGACGGTCAGCATTGGACAAATACGAAATAGACGGTCAGCATTGGACAAATACGGAATAGACGGTCAGCATTGGACATATAAGGAACGGACGGTCAACATTGGACAAATACGGAACAGACGGTCAGCATTGGGCAAATACGGAACAGACGGTCAGCATTGGACAAATACGGAATAGACGGTCAGCATTGGACAAATACGGAACAGATGGTCAGCATTGGACAAATATGGAATAGACGGTCAGCATTGGACAAATACGGAACAGACGGTCAGCATTGGACAAATACGGAATAGACGGTCAGCATTGGACATATAAGGAACAGACGGTCAGCATTGGACAAATACGGAACAGACGGTCAGCATTGGACAAATACCGAATAGACGGTCAGCATTGGACATATACGGAACAGACGGTCAGCATTGGACATATAAGGAACGGACGGTCAACATTGGACAAATACGGAACAGACGGTCAGCATTTGGCAAATACGGAACAGACGGTCAGCATTTGACAAATACGGAATAGACGGTCAGCATTGGGCAAATACGGAACAGACGGTAAGCATTGGACACATATGGAATAGACGGTCAGCATTGGACAAATACGGAACAGACGGTCAGCATTGGACATATACGGAACAGACGGTCAGCATTTGACATATAAGGAACAGACGGTCAGCATTGGACAAATACGGAATAGACGGTCAGCATTGGACATATACAGAACAGACGGTCAGCATTGGACAAATACGGAGCAGACGGTCAGCATTGGACATATAAGGAACAGACGGTCAACATTGGACATATAAGGAACAGACGGTCAGCATTGGACAAATACGGAACAGACGGTCAGCATTGGACAAATACGGAACAGACGGTCAGCATTGGACAATACGGAATAGACGGTCAGCATTGGACAAATACGGAACAGACGGTCAGCATTGGACAAATACGGAACAGACAGTCAGCATTGGACAAATACGGAACAGACGGTCAGCATTGGACAAATACGGAATAGACGGTCAGGATTGTACCAATACGGAACAGACGGTCAGCATTGGACATATAAGGAACACACGGTCAGCATTGGACAAATACGGAACAGACGGTCAGCATTGGACAAATACGGAACAGACGGTCAGCATTGGACAAATACGGAATAGACGGTCATCATTGGACATATAAGGAACAGACGGTCAGCATTGGACAAATACGGAACAGACGGTCAGCATTGGACGTATACGGAATAGACGGTCAGCATTGGACATATACGGAGCAGACGGTCAGCATTGGACATATAAGGAGAAGACAATCAACATTGGACAAATACGGAACAGACGGTCAGCATTGGACAAATACGGAACAGACGGTCAGCATTGGACAAATACGGAATAGACGGTCAGCTTTGGACATATACGGAACAGACGGTCAGCATTGGACATATAAGGAACAGACGGTCAACATTGGACAAATACGGAACAGACGGTCAGCATTGGACAAATACGGAACAGACGGTCAGCATTGGACAAATACGGAATAGACGGTCAGCATTGGACAAATACGGAATAGACGGTCAGCATTGGACAAATACGGAACAGACGGTCAGCATTGGTCAAATACGGAATAGACGGTCAGCATTGGACATATAAGGAACAGACGGTCAGCATTGGACAAATACGGAACAGACGGTCAGCATTGGACAAATACGGAACAGACGGTCAGCATTGGGCAAATACGGAACAGACGGTCAGCATTGGACAAATACGGAACAGACGGTCAGCATTGGACAAATACGGAATAGACGGTCAGCATTGGACATATAAGGAACAGACGGTCAGCATTGGACAAATACGGAACAGACGGTCAGCATTGGACAAATACGGAATAGACGGTCAGCATTGGACATATACGGAACAGACAGACGGTCAGCATTGGACATATAAGGAACAGACGGTCAACATTGGACAAATACGGAACAGACGGTCAGCATTGGACAAATACGGAACAGACGGTCAGCATTGGACCAATACGGAATAGACGGTCAGCATTGGACAAATACGGAACAGACGGTCAGCATTGGACAAATACGGAATAGACGGTCAGCATTGGACAAATACGGAACAGACGGTCAGCATTGGACAAATACGGAACAGACGGTCAGCATTGGACAAATACGGAACAGACTGTCAGCATTGGACAAATACGGAATAGACGGTCAGCATTGGACATATAAGGAACAGACGGTCAGCATTGGACAAATACGGAACAGACGGTCAGCATTGGACAAATACGGAATAGACGGTCAGCATTGGACATATACGGAACAGACCGTCAGCATTGGACATATAAGGAACGGACGGTCAACATTGGACAAATACGGAACAGACGGTCAGCATTGGGCAAATACGGAACAGACGGTCAGCATTGGACAAATACGGAATAGACGGTCAGCATTGGACAAATACGGAACAGACGGTCAGCATTGGACAAATATGGAATAGACGGTCAGCATTGGACAAATACGGAACAGACGGTCAGCATTGGACAAATACGGAACAGACGGTCAGCATTGGACAAATACGGAACAGACGGTCAGCATTGGACATATACGGAACAGACGGTCAGCATTGGACATATAAGGAACAGACGGTCAGCATTGGACAAATACGGAATAGACGGTCAGCATTGGGCATATACAGAACAGACTGTCAGCATTGGACAAATACGGAATAGACGGTCAGCATTGGACAAATACGGAACAGACGGTCAGCATTGGACAAATACGGAACAGACGGTCAGCATTGGATAAATACGGAACAGACGGTCAACATTGGACATATACGGAACAGACGGTCAGCATTGGACATATACGGAACAGACGGTCAGCATTGAACATATACGGAACAGACGGTCAGCATTGGACAAATACGGAATAGACGGTCAGCATTGGACATATAATGAACAGACGGTCAGCATTGGACAAATACGGAACAGACGGTCAGCATTGGACACATACGGAATAGACGGTCAGCATTGGACATATACGGAACAGACGGTCAGCATTGGACATATAAAGAACAGACGGTCAACATTGGACAAATACGGAACAGACGGTCAGCATTGGACAGATACGGAACAGACGGTCAGCATTGGACAAATACGGAATAGACAGTCAGCATTGGACAAATACGGAACAGACGGTCAGCATTGGACAAATACGGAATAGACGGTCAGCATTGGACAAATACGGAACAGACTGTCAGCATTGGACAAATAAGGAATAGACGGTCAGCATTGAACATATACGGAACAGACGGTCAGCATTGGACAAATACGGAATAGACGGTCAGCATTGGACATATAATGAACAGACGGTCAGCATTGGACAAATACGGAACAGACGGTCAGCATTGGACAAATACGGAACAGACGGTCAGCATTGGACAAATACGGAATAGACAGTCAGCATTGGACATATAAGGAACAGACGGTCAGCATTGGACAAATACGGAACAGACGGTCAGCATTGGACAAATACGGAATAGACAGTCAGCATTGGACATATAAGGAACAGACTATCAGCATTGGACAAATACGGAATAAACGGTCGGCATTGGACAAATACGGAATAAACGGTCAGCATTGGACAAATACGGAACAGACGGTCAGCATTGGACAAATACGGAATAGACGGTCAGCATTGGACAAATACGGAACAGACGGTCAGCATTGGACAAATACGGAATAGACGGTCAGCATTGGACAAATACGGAACAGACGGTCAGCATTGGACATATACGGAACAGACGGTCAGCATTGGACATATAAGGAACAGACGGTCAGCATTGGACAAATACGGAATAGACGGTCAGCATTGGACAAATAAGGAATAGACGGTCAGCATTGGACAAATACGGAATAGACGGTCAGCATTGGACAATTACGGAACAGACGGTCAGCATTGGACAAATACGGAACAGAACGTCAGCACCGAGACCAATAATAATAATAAATAATAATATAATAACAAATAACAATAATAATAAATAAATAAACACCGAGACCAGCAAGTCAACACTATCAGACACGAGTAGTAAACAGTCAACAGCAGACGCCGCAAAATTTGAAGCATAGAGACACAGTGGAAATAGCAGTGTGGACACAGTGAAGAGGGAAATTAATGGACTTGAAATTGTTCATTCATTTTAGTCCTGGGGAGTGACGACTACAGGTCATTTTGCGCCTTACGATGATGGTGATATTTGGGGGTTTTGGGCGCGCCGACTTCTGGTAGTCATTTGGCGCCCATTGCGCCTTACGAAAACATTCTTGCAGTCGTGTAACAATGTTTAATAAGTACACACGTTGGTTTAGTCTGCCGCAGTGCGCAGTATCCGTTTGGCACGTCCAAGCTGAGCGCGAAGCGACGTTCCGTGCCTTACACGCAAAGCAAAAGGCACAAAGTACACTTTGCATTGTATCATTTTGCCGCTATCAATACCGATGATCCCTTCAGGAACGAACTGCTATCGTCATTTACCATCTTATATTTAACTTTGTCCATGCTTTTATGTGGCCGCGGAATAGCCCGCTTCGGCGCGGATGGGGTCCAACGTCAAACACAAATACAAACTATCACGAATGACAACAGTCACTCCGAACCCCGAGCGTGAAATTTCAGCTGACGTTGTTAGAGCGGCGGACCGCAACAGCCGCACACGATCCGCACCTCCATATACTGGCCGGGCGGCGTATTGTGTTTCAAAGCAGTGGCAGCGCCCAGACTACAAAGCCGACACGCGATCCTCGGAGAGTACAGCCGGAGGGGCGGGGCCTCTCCAGCCGCCTCCCCTCCCCGTCCCTCACGTAACAATCCAGCGGCGTCCCATATGACGCAGAACACACATGCGTATTGGGTGCGTCTTGGACTCGAGCACATTCCCAGATTAGCTTGCATCTCAGCTGCAGTACGGGGCGGGGGCAGCGAGTCCCGATCGTTATAGACACTCGACGGGTTGACCGTATGACGGGGAAAGTTTAAAACTATGTTGATTAAATTTTGCACAATTCGAGCACATCCATATGGGCCCATATGGGCGGACACACTCCTGAAAACCCGCAGAAATGCGGCGTACCGAGCCGAGCAGCTGTGTTCGACCCAGTCCCTCACAGCCCGCCCAGCCCCGCTCTAGACACAGCCCACCCAGCCCCGCTCTAGACACAGCCCGCCCAGCCCCGCTCTAGACACAGCCCACCCAGCCTCGCTCTAGACACAGGCCACCCAGCCCCGCTCTAGACACAGACCACCCAGCCCCGCTCTAGACACAGACCGCCCAGCCCCGCTCTAGACACAGGCCACCCAGCCCCGCTCTAGACACAGCCCACCCAGCCCCGCTCTAGGCACAGCCCACCCAGCCCCGCTCTAGACACAGACCGCCCAGCCCCGCTCTAGACACGCCCCACCCAGCCCCGCTGTCCCAGCCAGCCCCGCTTTGGACTTCATGTTGTTGTGGCCCGGCGCCAAGCTGACTACGCTCCTGCCCTGCCCCCAGACCTCTCCATCCAGTCCCGCTCTAGACACAGTCCACCCAGCCCCGCTCTAGACACAGCCCGCCCAGCCCCGCTCTAGACACAGTTCACCCAGCCCCGCTCTAGACACAGCCCGCCCAGCCCCGCTCTAGACACAGTTCACCCAGCCCCGCTCTAGACACAGCCCACCCAGCCCCGCTCTAGACACAGTCCACCCAGCCCCACTCTAGACACAGCCCACCCAGCCTCGCTCTAGACACAGTTCACCCAGCCCCGCTCTAGACACAGCCCACCCAGCCCAGCTCTAGACACAGCCCGCCCAGCCCCGCTCTAGACACAGTCCACCCAGTCCCGCTCTAGACACAGCCCACCCTTCTCCGCTCTAGACACAGCCCACCCAGCCCCGCTCTAGACACAGCACACCCAGTCCCTCACAGCCCACCCAACCCCGCTCTAGACACAGCCCACCCAGACCCGCTCTACACAGCCCACCCAGCCCCGATCTAGACACATCCCACCCAGCCCCGCTCTAGACACAGCCCGCCCAGCCCCGCTCAAGACACAGCCCACCCAGCCCAGTAGACACAGCCCGCCCAGCCTCGCTCTAGACACAGCCCACCCAGCCCCGCTCCAGACACAGCCCACCCAGCCCCACTCTAGACACAGCCCACCCAGCCCCACTCTAGATGCAGCCCACCCAGCCCCGCTCTAGACACACCCCACCCAGCCCCGCTGTCCCAGCCAGCCCCGCTTTGGACTTCATGTTGTGGCCCGGCGCCAAGCTGACTACGCTCCCGCCCTGCTCCCAGACCTCTCCATCCAGCCCCTCTCGCCGAGGCTGCCTCCCGTCCCGTGACACGTGCCCGCCCGTCCCGTGACACGTGCCCGTCTCAGGCCACGTGGCCGTGAGAGACCCCTACCACGTGTGGTAGCTGAGCCATGTGCAGGCGGCTCTGACTTCTGAGAGGCACCGGCGCGGCTCTGAGCGTGCTGCGGTGTGTACCGCCGGCCCATGTGGACGGCGGAACACCCATGTGGACGGCACTTGCTGTCCCCGGGCAGCACAGACACCGTGGCGCCAGCTGAATAGATCCGGGCCGCCGCGGAAACTCGACCGGCCAGTCCAGATGGCCAGGATATGGTGATAGGAGCCTCCGGCTCACTGGTGCCAAGGCGGGGCGGTATCCCCGGTTATGTCCCATCAAAGCCAGTCACAATCAACGTCAATAGACAAATGGCCAGCCAGCACGATAGCCAGACCAGGCGATATTAGCAACCGAATTATATCTCGGTGGAATGATCGTATATAACGTGAGCATATCAAACGCATGGTGACGCTCCACCATTCATATACGAGCCGACGAACGGTCACCACTTCACTGGACGATTACACACCATCCCCGGGCGTTTTGATCCACCCCATTCTAGCCCGGCCCGGCCCGGCCCGGCCCCGTCTGATATCAGCACGTGTTTACCTGGCCATCTGCACTGAGGGGACACCCCACGAGCCCCAATGACCTGCCAAACGACACCCCGCGGCCCGCGGCCCGCGCCCGCGCCGAGACAGGCCGCGGGCCAAACACCTGACGTAGGCTTAGTACGCTCATTAGCCACCAGGCGGCAGTAGGTGTCGCGAGCCGCGAGGGGACCGGTGTGAGAGGGGAGAGAGGACTCACTTTGAGCCCCTTCGCACCGCGGTGAAAAGGAGAGAGTCAAGGCGCGAAGCTCTGCCCCCCCCCCCCCCCCCCCAGATCTCGAGAACCGCTCGGTCGATTTCGATGGGGAAAACGCCATTCGATTCGTCATGACAAGATCTCTCTTTTTGTAATTCGAAATGTTTGTTTTGTTCAAAAATAGGGGGCCAGGGGCAAAAAATCCAACATTTTGGGTGTTTTTTGAAAGGTCATTGCGGCCATGTGGCTCAACCAATTTCCATACACCAAACGCTTTTGAGCTTCAAATGTACTGGTCTCTAATACATCAAAAGACAAAAAAAAAATCATAGGCGTATTCAGGGAATGTAAAAGGGGGATTTTCTGAAGAAGAAAAAATTGCTGTTTGTGATTGTTTAGTGCCCCATGAACGTCACATGTGGGCATTATATGCTGTAATTTGTTAAATTTGATATATTGCGCATAGGCGAATCCAGGAAAAACATGGGGGCACCATGCACGTAACGCTTTTATCATCTTACTAATTTGAAGTTGGACCTAATTTGAGGGTGGGTATCACCTCCCATTTTGTTATCCTGAGTGCGCCTTTGCCCCAAAAATATGTAGAATCCCAGTATATATGATGCATATTGCATTGAAATTGTTTATGACGCATTTATTGCATTGCAAACTACGAAGGAAGTATGCGACGCAAAACCGCATTCGTAACACTCTCCCCAAAACAGGAGCCTGGAACCGCCTCTGCTGGACCGATTTTTCCAAAATTTTGACAACACGCGCCATTCAATTTTGGGAAAAGGCACAAAGTTTCAGGACGCTAGGCCTAAAGGTTCAGAAGCGGCAAGTGAAAACCCACCGGGAGGGGCAGAATCTGCCTGCCCCCCCCCCCCCCCCCCCGGGATAGGGTTAAAGGGACATTGCCACCTCGCAGCCCAATATGGAGTTTTCGGTGTGTATCGGTCGATTAAGCGTGTCCGATTTCACATGCAAAATTTGGTTCCCGAAATTCCCCCATTAGATAAAAACAAATTGCACCACTCATGCTTGCCAAGCATTCGTAAAATTGGAGTCGCCACATCACTATTTAGAATCACTTCTTTGCGGACTGTTATTTTCTTTTGAATGTTGCAAACTCAAAATCACCATTCCGTCAGTGCACTTTAAAATTAAAAACCGTATGCAGTTAATATTTTCAACAACCTTAGCCTCTTTCATAATAAAACAGCAAGAATTGTTATGGCTCGACTTTGGGACCGTAGGAGTTGTGACCTATACCTTATAACACAGATAAACTTTTCAAGGTCAAGTCTCGGCGAATTCGTACGCTTCGGCTTTGGGCGGGCGCCAATACCACAGCCAAACTGGATGAGAGCGGCCATCATGAATCTAGTACTGATCACAGCCCAACGTTTTGGAGTCAAAATAAATAAAAAATGCTTTGCCGATACACTGCTTTAGGTGCTGCAGAAGAAAGTTTGAGCTTGAGCATACATGATTGTTGATCCCCACCATTCATTTAAGTTGCATTTTAGAAATCCTCCGGAGGTGGCAATATCCCTTTAACCCGCGAGTTACTGGGGTATATTTCATAACGCGACTTACTGGGGGGGGGCTATTTCCCCCCCCCCCCCCCCCTCGGATATCCGGAACTACTGGACCGAATGTACAAATTCAAACAGCATTCGATAGCCCTGGGAAATTTATCAAGGGAAACATAATATTATTAATATCGGAGTCACCGATGACGTCACAGGTCAGGTCAAGTACAAAATGTTTGACCGTGTCAAAAGGTCTCGATGGATGGAATTGTCGCGCAAAATTGCGATATTAAACGCATAAGCTGTCGATAAATCGGTATGATTCGTGTGTCTGACACTTCTAAGTACCTTTCTAAGCTGTTTATGACCTTGGGTCAGGTCAAGGTCATCCGAGGTCACGAGGTCAAACTGCAGATTACGGTCATTAGGCGTTGTAACACATGTTTATGGGTTTGTTTATCGTCTAGAGCACGTAAAATGACCTTAGAACATTGTTTTTCCATATAAATAGAAGTAAAAAGCAAAAATGGAAATGCGTTTTTTTATGCATTGTAATGCTGTGAGAGGTGGTCGATTTTTGTCATTTAAAGGTCATAACTCAGTCATTTTTGAAGATATCGACTTCAAATTTGGTACACAAATTCACCGCACACATCTCGATCACATATATTCCGGGGTTTTAATAATTCTGATTTTTTCTTGAAAATTTGGTAAAAACAAAAAACAATGTATTTGGATTTCTCAAATTTGAATTTTTAAAAAAACTCAAAAATCCGAGATAGCAGTTGGATAGCCCGGTCTATTGTCAGTATTTTGATTTAAGACAATTTAGTTTATCTCAAACATCGTACCTTCGAGAGCGTTTTCCGCAAACCATTATTTTGCAACCAAAATCGAAGAACATGACGTCACTCTGACGTCATTCCAGGTTGACCTATCATAACCTCATATTTTTCCTTTTGCCAACATGTGTGGAATTGATGTGAGAGAAGGTACTGCAAGTTCGGTGACGATACCGGTGTTCGTCTAAGAGTTATGGCAAAATAACGGGAGGGGGGGGGCAAAAAATACCCTCAGTAACTCGCGGGTTAAGAGACCCTCAGCAGGTCTTGATAAGGTCATCAACAGGTCTGCGAGGGCCCTCGGTCAGTCTGAGAGTACCCTCGGCTGGTCTGAGAGGGCATGCGGCCGATCTAAGAAAGCCCTCGGCCTTTTCATTTCATTTTTCAGAGAGGACATTTTACAGGCGGCCTGCGAGGTCATTGGGTTGGTCTGAGAGGCTTTTGGTCAGTCTTAGAAGGCATCAGCCGGTCTGGGAAAGCCCTAAGCAGATCTGATTTGGTGTTTTACAGATCTGAGAGGGCCTTATGCTGGTCTGAGACCAGCCGAGGGCCTCATTGCCTCGCTGAGCTGGCCGAGACCAGCTGAGACCAGACGCAGGCATCAGTGAGAGGGCCAGGAATGAGCAGGCTCTTCTCAGGCATCAGTGGGTCCTAACAGTCTGGGGGGGGAGGGGCTTGGCTTAAGGCCGGCCTATCAGGACGGAGACCAGGACTGAGAGGGAGGGCCCTTTCCAGGTCCGGTAGGGCACTTGCCAGGCCTGAGATGCAGACCTCGGCAGGTTTGAGAGGGCTCTTAGCCGGGCTGAGGGGCAGTGGTGGTGCCAAAGGAGGCAGTGTGAGAGTCGCCTCCCTTTTGTCGGACAGGAAAGCAAACATAGTTTTGCCCCCTGACATTTATGGACACCCGCAAAACAATAAAAGCCCCACGACAAATATAACTTAATCTTGAGTAATACCCTAAATACATAGACAACCGGAATGAGCTTCGAGTGGGAGCATAAAATCACAACCGGAAGATATTGGAGGAGGCCCCTGAACATGTCAAGCGTGACAATAAACGTCGGGTGGATAGAAATAGGGCGGCGTCGCGGAATGGTGTCAAAGGGGCAAACCAAAATAAAGGGCCTCCATTTGAGAAGGAGCCTCCGCGAACGTGACATTTCTTCGCGTGCAACCTTTACCACTTTTACTTCATTTTAAAGATATGGGAGAGCGTTAGTCGGCATGAACAGCAAACCTGATTGGCAAAATATTCGCCGACAATATTTGGTGCAGGTCCTGAAACAAATTGAGTTATGTTCTGTCCAGACAGCATATTCACTTCCCAATATTTTGTTAAAAAATTAGTCCGAAAGTTTTATCGGATTGATCAGGACCTTCGACAAGCAAAGCTTTTTGCGCGAGCCCTGGCCCCACCATCTGATCGAGCAATGCCAGGTCATCGACATAATTTAGTGGCGAAAGTGTAACGTCCATTAACGGCTGAGGACGGTCCTCTCGGCCCAAAATAGCGAGCGCTGCAAAGTCTTGATTGAACCCACCCTGCCAGGGTGGGTCAGAGCTGTAGTCCAGCGCTCTCCCGACTGAGCTGCACGGGCGAAAGAAAGCTAAAGAAAAATTGTTTGCCAGTCCACACTCAGTCATTGTTCATCTGTCACACAGAGAGAAGTGACCCAAAACAGTTGATAGCAGGATCTAACACTATGCTAACGCTCGAAATTCGTATTAACTTAGGTATTATCAATAATGAGTTATACTCGCCAGTGGCATTTTTGTATGTGTTGGCCCCCTTAAATGTTTGCCCCCTGCCCGCGGACAGGGGGCGACTGCCTCCGCCACCCTTCATCCGTGGCGATGCCCCTGAATAGTAAATTGTGTGATTTTGCACACAAACTAGAATGAATGTCAGCGATGACGTTACGAATCAGTTAAGTTGTTAGTGATGCCTTGCGTTAGTTGTAATATGTACAAATGCCGTAGAAGTGGTAACAGATGCGCGCGGAGAAATTTGACGCTTAAAGGAAATAGTTCACCTTCAACATTAGTTTTAAACTGAGATAGCAGTTGTGTAGCCCGTGTTGGGAAACCCAAGGAAACTGCAAGTTTCCTTGACTGAAAAGACTCTAGCCGAATATATTTATTTTTTGGCGAAGGAAAGCGGTGCTGGCGAAAGAATGTTGTACTGGTTCTAGCCCGGGCAGAGGCTATACCATCAGCCGATCAGCTTGCAGCTAGTGCTAGCAAGCGAACCGCCGGCCGCCGGTTGGCACATCTCCAATGCGAGTCTATCCTTACGCGACTACTTTCGAATCTGATTGGCTGAACCATTTTTTTACATTCGCGTGACGTCAGGACTCTGACTCAGAGAGTATGCATATAGTTTTGATAAACAATACAAATTTGCGGTCGTCTGTCCAGAATCGGCGCGATATAAGGCCATTTTTGACAATATAAAAAGAAATTGTATTAAAAAAATATAATCAAATCGTGTTTGGTAAAAAAAAAATTTAAGGTGAACTATTTCCTTTAAAGGGACATTGCCACCTTTCTGAAAGTTGTCAAATATACGCCGGTTGTACCCGAAAATAGGAAGTAAGAGCTGCTGAAAACGATGGTGATATGTTTTTTCTCGAAAACGACACTTAACTTGATAAAAATTAAGTTGTTTAAATTTGGGATGATGACGTCATATTGAGCTCTAGAGAGCTATATAGAAATCCTTTACGCTGCCAAAATATGGCACATTTTTTCTAGACAATTCTGGCGCTTTGAATACAAAACCAACCATTGAACGTATGCTTCTTCGTACACCACCGTCAAACTAGGAGCAGATTTATTCCAAATGTAGTTTGATATTTGAGGCATCTCGATTTCGCTGAAAATTGATACACTGACCATATCCGATACGCTGATCACGAATCCAATGTTTTTGATCTGGGATTGTTTCGTACCTTACGAAATACAGACGGTCATACATACATACGAACAGGGACGTCGGAACTATGTTCAAGTTGGGGGGGGGGGGGGGGCGGAGGCATTCTGAAGTCGATTCTTTCCATGCAACGCCCATAAGCGTAATGGTAAAATCAAAAATGTTGGGGGGGGGCTGCCCCTCCCCCCCCCCCCCCCTGTGCCTACGCCTATGCATACGTAGGTCCGCCGGGTATCTCGATTTCGCTGAAAATTGTTCCACAAACCATATCCGATGCGCTGATCACGAATCCAATGTTTTTGGTCTTGGATTTTCGTATCTTACGAAATACGGACGGTCATACATACGAAGGTCCGCCGTGTATCTCGATTTCGCTGAAAATTTGTGTACAGAGTACAGACCATACAGCATACTTAGGACACTGATCACGAAATCTTCCGTTTGATATTCCGATTTGTATTCTTGATGATTTTATTTCGCAGACAGTGTAATGCTTTCTACATTTATTTTCGTATCGCAGTGCAGGGAACAGTTAACAGTATCATACACGACATTGTGCCCACCCTTGACTAGCCAGATGCAACAACCTGATCAACTATTATCCAACCGAAATGTGCTTCCTTCACGAATAATGCGACAAAATGCATCCTTTGGTTACCAAAACCACACGACAGTGTCCCTATTCAGCCTTTACCGAGCAAAATAAAAAAGGTACCGTACAACACAGCCATCCAGATTATTTAAATGAGAACGATCTGCTTCAGGCAAAAACGCAGGTGAAGGGAAGGGAAATAGACCGGCCGGAAGCGGGCGGCCACCTTGCTGCGCTCGGTCAGCTGTCCAGCCCTGCCTGCCTCCTTCGAGGGACGCTTGGCCGCTGAGCTCGGCTCCGACTCGGACTGGGGCAGACGCTTCTTTACCGCCTGTGGGTAGAGAGGGGCGGTCAACTCAAGGGGGGGGGAGCTCAGGTCATGGCACGACCACACCAACATACAGTACAACAACCAGCGTACAACAACCAGGGTCAGACACAGCAGCAGGTCACATGGGAGCAGACACAGCGGCAGGTCACACGGGTCAGACACAGCAACAGGTCAAACGGGTCAGACACAGCAGCAGGTCACAGGTCAGACACAGCAGCAGGTCACATGGGTCAGACACAACAGCAGGTCACACAGGTCAGACACAGCGGCAGGTCACACAGGTCAGACACAGTGGCAGGTCACATGGGGTCAGACACAGCAGCAGGTCACACAGGGTCAGGCACAGTGGCAGGTCACACGGGGTCAGACACAGTGGCAGGTCACACAGGGTCAGACACAGTGACAGGTCACATGGGGTCAGACACAGTGACAGGTCACAAAGGGTCAGACACAGTGGCAGGTCACATGGGGTCAGACACAGTGGCAGGTCACACAGGGTCAGACACAGTGGCAGGTCACATGGGGTAAGACACAGGGTAAAACACTTTCTGTCAGTGCACCATCTTATGTACAGTATGACGTCACAGCATCATATGGTAACATCAGAAAAACAGAGGCATTGTGCACCAGGGCAGCATTTCCATATTTCTTCTGACGAAGCCGTTATTATTATAAATAGGTTAGATTAGGTTAGGTTGCATTAATACATCGGACAACTTATTTACGCTTTAGGGTTAGGTTTTGTCTACAAGATGGTCTGGGGGTCTGGGGTACAACAGCTCCCAGTAGGGCTGCAGCGCAGTGAGCGGATTGTTCTAAACTTTGGTCCCTGTAACCGTAATTGCTGTAAAGGTTAGGTCAGGTTTGATTATGTTATTATAATTGTTTCCTGACACACCCTGGTTAGGTTTAATGCCTTTGTCAGAAGAAATATGGAATTTTTGCTGTGGTGCACATTGCAGCTGCTTTTCTGATGTTACCATATGCTGCCATACTGTGAATGGAATTACACGGCGCACTGACAGGTACCTACCTGAGTCGAATATTACCTACCTGTATCACTTTTGGTCAAATAATCTTACATTTCCATAATTTATAATTTTGCTCACTGAACAATGAACATCATCACTAGCAAACATATTGATAGAACACCACTGGCGGATACAGTTGCAGTGGAATACCAGTGGGCATAGCCCCTGCCAAATGTGAACAAAATGCAGAAAATTGGCATGTTTCAGCATTTCATATACAATATAAGCAACTTTTATTTGGTGAAATGTGTTTTGAAATCCTCCTCAGGGTAACGTAAAAGTACAATTTCCTCTTTCAATTTTGTAATGTGTCAAAACCTTCTTTTCAATCTTAAAATAATGGCACGTGGCACATTTTCCCACTTATTTTTTTTCTCAAAAGTATCCGTCATAGGCGTCTGATTACCCAAAAAAAAATTATCCTAATGCTAAACAAATTGCCTTTTGTCTGGCTTATGCTCTTGTGATATTTGAAACGATAATCACAGCATAATTAGTGAATACGTTGATAGGAAAATAGGAACCTGTTGGGCCGTTAGCTGTTGGTAAATGAAATAGCATGACGACTCACCCGTACACCGTAGTATAAATCTTTGATTCGCCACACACAACACAGGGTATTCGAGGCATACCTGATTGCTCTTAAATTGAAATTATTGACTTAAAAAGATTCAAACTGGTCAAATGTTGATGGCACTGCGTAACACATCAATCAACAATCAAACATCACGATTCGCGATCATAGAAAATCAAGGTTTCATTCCAAACAAGTACACCCAGCCATAACGAGAGCTGACGTCATCGGTACAAAACTCCATATAAGGGTGGGCCTTACTAAGGCCCAAATTTTAAAATCAATTGAATTTCTCTTAGACCAGATATCTGCGTTTGTTTTCAATGTTACCCCCCTAAGTTTCGCTCTAAGGCCACTAACTTAGCTATCTCAACTCAAAACTAGTGTTAAGGTGGGAATGTCCCTTTAACCCGCGCCGTGCCGGTGCTCGGCGCCACCTTCGCAGTGCCGGGTGGGGGGGGGGGGGGGGGTTAGACACCCCCTCCAACTCGAAAACTAAAATGGCTAGAAAGACTTGGAAAAGCGCGTTCGAAAGCTCTCGACAAGGACATTCGAAAGTACTTCAGATATTTGTTTTCCTAAAGCCAATATTGAAGTCACCAGAGGTCATCAAAGGTCAAATTTCCAGTTTTAGGACTCTTCTCCAGAAACCACAGGAACCACCAGCTGAGTCGCTTGTCATATGACGATAGATAGGAACAAACGGAAAATAGAAATGGAAAGCAATTGAAACATCAATCGACAAGGTGTCCTCAGATTTTAGCTCCGGTCAATAGTTTAGGCTCCAGAGCTCATCAAATGTCAAAAAGGTTATTTTTTTACAAAACAGTTCTTCACGAATAGCTTTTTACCGAATAACGGCAAGGCAATAATTGTGATGTCATCGTGTTTATCTCGTCAAGGCGCTTCGACTGTGGTACAACCACAAGTTTTTTTTTGGAGGTGGGTCACGTGACCTGGTCTGGTGACCTGACCTGAGATGACCAGAGGTATTTGTTTACATAATGTGCGCAATTGATGCGCGAACAGCTGTGCCAAAAACGGCGGCGCTGCGCGCCGCCGTTTTTTTCGCTATCCTCGAAAAACCGAGGGAGGGTGTCTAACCCCCCCCCCCCCCCCCGAGGGAGGGTGTCTAAATCCCCCCCACCCCCCGAGGGAGGGTGTCTAAACAATACCCGGCACGGCGCGGCTTTAGGAGGCAGGCCGCTTCTCAAATGAAGGCTTCTTGATTTTGGTTTACCCCTGACACAAATATGTGGCGCCGCCCCTGCTGAGAAGGTCCTCGACAGATAGGGGGCAGGGGCCTTACCGACTGCCCTGCTATCCGATTTTTCTCGAAAACTAGATTTTTTAGGACGGCCTCATCATTTTATGGGGAACAAAATCGCGTGTCTGCCTTCGCAACTTCTTCAGTGGGGACAGCTGCTGCTCTTCCACCACCTCTGGGTTCGACCCACAACATTTAGCTACCTGAACACATGAGACTGTGTGGCTTGGACCTACAGCTACAGGTAGCTATCCAGCTCTTGACCCAGTTTACTTGGTCAGTCAGGATAACTACCTAAAGGACAGGTTTCGTTGCGCTCAGTTGCGTTACCTCACTTTGTGTCCATTATATAATGCACATTGTATCGCCGCATTCGTTTAGGTGAGCTAACTATCAGTAAAATGCCCTTACTGGGTACGGCACTGAGCTGGGGTAAATTGCTTACCGACTATATTGGCTGCAATTCGTGATGCACCTCAGTCATGGATACGTTCCCGAGTCCACCTTAGTTAACAAATATCCATTTTACATCTAAGTTAAGTTTCACAAACAAGACGAGCTCATTCATTCCATCGAACTTTGCTTAGAAGAAACTGAGGTGCCTTGATCAGTGAATTTCGAGGGGGAAAACGGAGTTCTACCTTGGTGCGCGCTAAATCGAAGAATTGCACAAGTCGATATAATACTTGGAACACGAATGTTTTTGTGTGGCAAATTTGCAGACACGTCCATTGAGCAGTTGCAGAGCAACAAGCATCTGAAAACCATGGCTGCGGTCAGGTCGTCTCTCATGCGTAAGTTCCCCCTAGTTGACGAAAGACCTCGCGGGCGCTTGCCGCTTCGCGCCCGCTCGGTAATCAAATATTCGCATTAAAACCAAATGAACTTCTTATATAAATGCACATAAGTATATTTAAACCCGAAAATAATTAAATGAAACCAGCAAATACGGCATGAAAACCGAAAAACAAAACAGCACGATTTGAGAGGTGACTGCCCAATGCCCATCATCGGGGAAAAATACTTGCCTTGCCCCCCCCCCCCCCCCCCCCCCAGTCAAAATATCTTACAGGAGGCCCTGGGCCGAACCAGACGCAAACGAAACGAACGGGGCGACTGGGCAGACCGAGCTGGCTAGTCAGAATGGTAGCAGGGGCTCGAGGGCTGGAATGGTAGCATATTAGTCGGGCCGACCCGTCGCCCATTAGTCCGTCGACGATCTGTCGCAGCGTCTTAATTTACTGCGCCGGGAGCGGCCGGGGCCAATGGCGGGCCGGGAGAAGCGGTGGTGGTGTTGACCAGGCCTGGCAGGGCCGGCCGGACCGCGAGGGGCGGGTGGGGGAGAGGTGTGGGTAGGGGCGGAGAGGCACATGGATAACCTCCTGGCCCGCCCCGGAGACAAGCCGAGGGGTCGGGACAACAGAGCTGTTTTGAGATATATATCACAACAGCCGGTCCCTGCGTGACGGTCGCAGGGGAAAATGGTGAGGTACCGGCAGGCGAAATTAAAGATGAAATTGTATCACTCCCGGTCCCAGCAATGACAAGCCTGGTTGTATGCAACTGGTGCTTTCAGCCAACATGGCATGACATTGATTATGGCATGTGAAATACACTTCTAAAGAAATAGTGCATTCCAACACATTAACGACATTTCTAAACAAAACTGGTCACACGGTCTACCGTTCAAAAACCTCGGAGGCTAATCCAAGCCAACCTACAAATCGTACCGGCACCGTGCAACCGTGAAACTAACCACATCTGGTGCTGCTTCTGACCCGTGAAACACAGCAATCGCTGACCCCAAGGAGGGCGGCAAGCCGTCTGTGTCCCCAGGGGACGGCGCCCTCGTCTCTTAAATCTTCCTGAACGTGCTCCAGTTAGCATTCACACGACCCTCCCCGGAGGGGAATTCCACGCGCGTCGCGCATGAGAGCGAGCCTGCGATACAAGTCACAAGAGGTCTATTGTTGCTAATGGCTACTGGAGCGTCCATCGGTATATAATAGTGCAATTAATATTTAATTAGCCTAACAAAGGAAACATTGAACCTTTGAACTTAGTCTTTGCAATTGAAATTGTTACGACATAATAAGATTAAACAAAACATTTGCCTACAAATGACTAACCTCGTAGCTCCAACTTAAAAGAATAGGTGAAGCATGGGTGGAGCTTTAAAAAAAGTTGAAGGGCAAAATGTCATAATGGTTTGTTCTTTTGCTTCGTTGACGTGAACGCTGCTAAAACCCGACCAAAGTTGGCAGGGCAACAAACACAAAAAGTCGTTGTTAGGGCAAAATACAACGTAGGTAGGACAGTGCCCTACCCTGCCCATCACCATATGAATAGGAAACCCGTAGGTGAAGGCGTTTGAGTGGAGATTCGTATGGGCTGTGGTCTTGTAGAATAAGAAAAGGCGGCGGTTCTACTCAGCAGAGATGTACAGTACACTCACCCAAAAAGCAAAACAAAGTCCACTTAGAAAACCACTTCGACGAAGTCGACAGCAGGCGCGTAAGACACCGACATAAGCGAGCGACAGGCTATTCAATACACGCCCGGCCGACATTCAATACACATTCAATATCACCAAGCTAAAACAGATCCACGATGGATCTCAAATACACAATCCAGGGGCCAGGTGAGAGGCTTTCGCGACACTCCGCATTAAACGGAATGTTTCACCTTTCTGGAAGTTGTCAAATATACGCTGGTTGTAGTGAAAAATATGAAGTAAGTGCTGCTGAAAACGATGGTGATATTTGTTTTCTCGAAAACTCACTTAACTTCTAAAGATTAAGTTTGTAATATTTGGTTTGATGTCATATTGAGCTATAGACCGCCGCTGATTGGTTGACAAAGTGGGATTGGCTGAAAAAGTGGTTTGTCAGCCAATCAGCGGCTGCACCAGCCTGGAGTAATTTTGCAAATGGTAAATTAAATTGCTTAAAAACGGTTAAAGGGACACTCCCACCTTAACATTAGTTTTGAGTTGAGATAGCCATGTTGTTGGATTTGCATTGAAATTAAGTAGGGTAGCAGTTAAAACAACCGCATATGTCTAATCAAAAGGAAATTCGAGCTTGGCCTTCACAATTGTAACGAATAAACCCCAAGTGTACTTGAATAGGGGTCTAAAGCCGATGACGTCACCTCTCTTTACCAAATGGAGATGATAGTCGACTTGTTTTAAGGTTACGACATGGAGATATTTGCGTGTTTCAAATGGTTTAGTATTTTATTTTTTTTGTATTCAAAGCGCCAGAATTGTCTCGAAATAATTGTGCCATAATTTGGCAGCGTAAAGGATTTCTGTATAGCTCTTTAGAGCTCAATGTGACGTCATCAACCCAATTATTAAAACTGAAGTTTGTATTAAATTGAGCACTGTTTGCGAGAAACAAATGTCGTAATCGTGTTCGGCAGCAATTACTTCATATTTTGCACCACAAGTGGCGTACATTTTACAACTGTTGGGAAGGTGGGAGTGTCCCTTTAAGTTTTGGGGAAAATGGCAAAAAGGACAAATTTAGACATTTAAATAACGGCCCAAGATAATGGCTATATCTCTAAAACGAATACAAAGATGAAACATTCCCTTTAACGATGCAGACAGATCCATCAGGGTTGTTCGCTTCCTCGGTGGTGCCGTCTGGGCGGACGGACGGAGACATTACCGGCGCAGCTGATACAGCAGTGGCGCGGTGCTCTGCTGACGCGGCGTCATATGACAAGCGACTCAGCTGGGCAGGCTCGCGCCAGATTGGCCGCGAACCGCCCATCTGGGGTACAGAGGGCCGAGACGGCACTCTCGCTATCCGCTCGCTATCCCTCTCATAACAACGACTTCCTATCATCAAGCCGTGCTTAAAAATATACGGAAGGGGAGGGAAGGGACGCAGTGGGTGGAAGGGGGGAGTGGACGGGACGCAGTGGGTGTCCCGAGAGGGGTGTCGGTGGCCTGTCAGAACCAGCATTTCAAGTGATTGAGGGCATGAGGGCATATTTCAGTTTGAGGGCATATTTCTGGGAGGGCATATTTCAGTTTCTTCCGGGCGTGCGTGCGCCTGTAGAAATGGCAATGGGCTTGAGCCGGGCGTGTCATGGGAAGAGGAACTGTTTCTGATGACCGGCTGACGAAAAATGGAAACCCGGCGGCAGCGGAAAGGACCGGCGTCAAGCTGTCTGCCTCGGCCATAGTCCTGTGCCACCAGAATGCGTGTGTAGGATACAACAGGAGGTACACACGGCCAAGGGCGGATTCAGGATATTTTAGGAGGGGTGGCCACAGGCCAATTTAGGGGCGCCTTCCAAAAATCTAGGGGCGCCTTCCAAAGAAAGGGCGCCCGCCGTCACTGACCGAAAGGGCGCCGCCAATGGCCGAAAGGGCGCCGTCACTGGCCGGAAGGGCGCCTCGGGTCAAAAGGACCAGGTCATGACCTGATACTCGGTAAGCTACTTTCAACAGGGCGCCCAAAATGGCGTCCAAGCGGTCCATAGGGACGTTGCGTGCTCACAGGCTGTCCATCGCCGGGCGCCGCCAGGCGCCCGGCGACACAGACAGCCCATGGGGCGCCCTTCTGGTGGGGGGGGGGGGTGGCCGCGACCGCTGCGGCCACCCCCTGGATCCGCTCCTGCACACGGCCCAGACCGCCTGCCAGTAGCGGGCCGAGGGATAGGCCATAACAGCCAAACACGTCATTAGTTGAGAGGTAAGCGCGGACGACTGACCTGTGACGGCCAGAACCTTCAAAGAGTGAGAAGTGTAATCGATTTTGGAATGTGATACGTCTTGTCATGCGCGACAGCCACGGTTCGCTATCGGCGCAGAAATGGGCTCCCCATTACCCCCCCCCCCCCCCCCCCCCACAAATGAACATATTCTGCAATACACACAGGTAGATACTGATGCCGATGCCAATACAGACATTTATTGAGACAGATATACCATGAAAACAAAAAACCGCTTGCGTGATTGAATCCTTGGAATATGGATCCTCCCGGATCCAGTCATGGAGGGAATTTGACGTTTCAGGGCGCCGCAGCTACTACGGATAGAACATGAGTGGGTTGGGACAGCGCCCATAGAATAGCCGCCACTTGAGATCTAGCGCTGCAAAGTCTACCGTCTGTTGCGAGTGTCCTAGCTGTTGCGAGTGTCCTAGCATTGGGAAATTTTGGTGGAAAACGACACCCTATGGATACTATTTTTCCACTCTTTTTCCCGAGTTTTAAAGTAAATTTTCCACTTCTTATTTTGATGATTAGGGTTTTAGGGTGCACCGACTACTTGCGGTCACGTGGCGCCCATCCACTTCTTATTTTAAAATGCATTAGATAATTGGAACCCTGATACTGATTTATGGATGTAATGATGGGGACAACCTATGTAGGGAAAGACAGGTAAGAATTGGCATAGGTACTTAATAAAGGTAAGAATTGGCATAGGTACCTAATAAAGGTAAGAATTGGCATAGGTACCTAATAACTCATTCTGGTGAGCGCAGAGGCGTCGCTACCTTCTAAAAAGTGGGGGGTCCACTGCCAGGGGGCGCCATACCCAGAGGAGGGGGCGCCCGGCCTAGAGGGGCGCAAATCCCATGAACTTCCTGGATTTCACTTGCTTAATTTTCCGGCCCCTCTTACTACCAATATTGCTTTGTGTTTCGAGCGGACTTCAAAAATGATCTTGAACTAAACAAAAAATAGGCAGGATTTTGCGAAGGGAGGGGCTTGAAGAAAATGTGTCACAAAGGCTGCCCTTAAACTAACTACAAATGGTATTTACGCAAAATGGACGCCTATACAACTATTATTGCCCCGTGAAGCGGCGGAAGCGGCGGAGTTTTGAGCGGGCTGGAGAACTAATTTTTGCTATTGCAGCCAGGATGCAGGGTCAAAACGAGGAAATATGTCTGGAGCAAAAGGTGGAGTCAAAAGACATGTTAAGTTGCCCCCCCCCCCCCTATTTAAGGCCAAAGGCGGGATCATGGCCCCATGCCCCCCCCCCCCCCCCCCCTGCGGCCACCAGTGTGTAAGTGTATATTAGACCCTTTTGTACTGGAAAAGAACACTGATTGATTTGCGCCGCGTAGCGTCCCGGATTCTTTTGCTTATTTTGTTTTGGTCTGGATAACTAGACCCTAAAAAAATCGAAAGGTTCCATAATCAATATATATCAGCCCAAGGGCTCCAATGCAGCCACTCAATGAGATTCTACCACCGCAAAGATAGAAGGAATTTCGCCGCAGTGGCACACAAATGCAGTCTCCTGGAATTGCTTTGGAGCTGGGGTGCGGAGTGGAAAACTGACTAAAAATAAGTATAGAGTGGAAAATTCAACCAAAAAGCATATGTACCAGGCTTTATCACCCAATTACCTGTTCACCAAAATTAGTTATTGCCTATGCCAATTATTACTTGTCTTTCCATCCACAGGCTGTCCCTATCATTACATCCATAAATCAGTATCAGGTTTCCAATTATCCAATACATTGTAAAATAGGAGTGGAAAATTCACAGTAAAACTCAGGAAAAAGAGTGGAAAAATAGTATCCATAGTAGAGACGCAAATTGCAGGACCATGGAGCCGGCGCTGGGCCCAAATTCAGGCCCGGCGTGCCTGAAGCTGTGTCTGAACTCAGGCTTGCCGGTCTCATGCCGGGCTCAGCACAAGTTATCAATTTAAAAAACTAATTAAATAGAAATAAATATTGGCAGAAGTCAGAACATACATGCTTAAAGATCATGATAAATTGATAAAAAAAATATACAACAGTTAACAGTAAAACACCAGCATAACACAACAATGTCTCAGTTTACAAATTAAAAGTGATAACTAGTACGACCTAGCAAGGAGTGGACACACCAGTGAAACTTAATAAATCAAACTACAGGGTCAATTCATGATCAATTCATTAGCTCAATCACTGCAGCAGTGCTGGAGTCGAGTGCAGTCAAACAGAAACAACTACCCCAAATCATATTCCACTGTCATCACTAGTAACTAGGTGGGGTGGCATACAATATTATATTTAGTCATCCCATTGCCCCAGGTCACCCCAAATTATTTTGTATAACAAATAAGTACCTATGGAACAAAACCACCCACGTATATGATAATAATTATTGTTAATACTATTGTAAATACATATTACTGAGAATATTTATTGATACATATTTACCATTTAGTTCCACATGAGAAAGGACATATTCAAGTCATATCATTTGTAGTTTTGGTAGTGAACAAATATTGTATTTTATGCAATTACAATTATAAAGGTGGAAAGACTGCAAAACACAAACAAAAACATTTTGGAAAGAAATCTTAAGTGGCCAAGACCTATCCCAGAATGCAAACCTGTCTATTTCCACTTCAACTTCTTATCACAATAGCTCCATAATTTATATATGACCTTGCGTAATTACACGTGACACTCCCCAACAACACATTGAAACCCAATTTCCATACCATGTGTTTTGATGAGTCACATTTGCGACGAATTCGCCAGGACTGGACCGTAAAAGAATCACGTGTGTCAATTAAGCAGTAGATCGATATTCGCGAATGTGTCACTTTGACAGATATTCACAACTTCACACCTCAGAATCGCGACGCCTCAGAATTGTGTGAAGACAATTGTTCATGTTCGTATTCGAAAATAAGCTGTAGTATCAAGTCCTCGGTCCTTGGTGACCCTTGGTGTCAGTTGAAGTTTAAATATTTTTTAAGAAGTCCATCTGCCGAATCCGCAATATGTTGACATTTTCATTTTGGTGATTTTAAGTATGGTAATATATGGTGATAAAGTTAGTCATTTCGGTGACGGGATTAATTGTCTGCGCCGTTTTGAGCTCAACGCTTCACAATTGTCAAATACTTCAGCCGCCATTACGCACAGCAGTGAAGTTGATGTCCGTCAAGCTAGCAGCAGATTCATATTCGCGAATCTGATGCTGCCAGACAGACATTCGCCGGGCTCGAATATACTGCTACTGGAAGCAGATTCGGCGAATGTCTGTCAGCTGGCAGCATATTCGTGAACAACTTCCGCGGCCTTTTTGGCGCATCTTAGACGCGAGCAGCAGATTCAGATATTCGCCGGGCTCGAATATACTGCTACCAGCAGCAGATTCGGCGAATGTCTGTCAGCTGGCAGCATATTCGTGAACAACTTCCGCGGCATTTTTCTCGCATCATCTGAACGCCAGCAGCAGGTTCGCAACGTGATGTGTTTGAGTTGAGTTGTTCGGTGAAAGATGGGTACCTTCTAGGCAAGTAGGAGGAGGTTAGAGGTGCCACTCACTGACTGCTTCAAGTCAGTAATACGTCGATCAATACCTACTTACCTAGAAGGTACCTATCTCTCACCGAACAACTCAACTCAAACACATCACGTTGCGAATCTGCTGCTGGCGTTCAGATGATGCGCGAAAAATGCCGCGGAAGTTGTTCACGAATATGCTGCCAGCTGACAGACATTCGCCGAATCTGCTGCTGGTAGCAGTATATTCGAGCCCAGCAAATATCTGAATCAAGGCAATAGATCTGAATCTGCTGCTCGCGTCTAAGATGCGCCAAAAAGGCCGCGGAAGTTGTCAACGAATATGCTGCCAGCTGACAGACATTCGCCGAATCTGCTGCCAGTAGCAGTATATTCGAGCCCGGCGAATGTCTGTCTGGCAGCAGCAGATTCGCGAATATGAATCTGCTGCTAGCTTGACGGACGTGTGAAGTTGTACCAAGGCAGTTGTACGGCCTTGGCCTTGGCAGTGAAGTAGCTCAGGCTTTGTTTATCTGTGCCCACTGCCCAAGGCTGTATAAATATGTGCCAAGGCCGTATAAGAGTGGCTCTGTGTGTGACTGGCTTGGATGTTAGTTATAGATATCTTGGCTTGGATAGTGAGAAAACCGAGGATACTCTGTAATTGAAAACAGGTTGATTATTTTACTTTTATCATTCAAGATATGATTGTCACTCCCAATGTTTTTAGTACGTGTCATACTTAAATGTCCAGGAAAACTTGCCTTTTCCCCATTATCCTGTGAAGTATATTTATTATTTACTAGTCCATGTCAACATTGATCGAATAAGTAAGTAGGTTGTAGTACCTCAACATTGTTTGTAGAAGCTATTACAATTACAACCCAAACATTGCATTGTGTGATGTTGAGTGATGAATGCATACTTATTATATACTTTTAAGCTGCTCGTTTGGACTTGCATGATCTATATATCTATCATGCGTCTTATTTTTGTTTTGTTTTTATTTTTGCAAACCACCAAAGATGAAAGAAGTCTACTCACCTTGACCTGTTCGACTTTACTGTTAGTCTGTTGTTGATTATTTATCTCAAGTTCTGACTTGTGTGGGATTTTTTCACTCCATGGTCCATATATATCCATTATCAATTGGTGTTGCAATGTGGTGTGTGTTAAAATGGTGCAAAATGCACATTGCAAACTATAAATATTCCTGCTAAAAGATTTTAAGTGTAGAATGAAGTATAAATGAAGATTCCTAGCTGCCGCGTGCCGGGCCTGGCGGGTGCTGCCACATGTGGCCGGCCTTGATGCCGGTCCCAACTCATGTATGAGCGGTGGCGGTGCGGGGCCGGTTCCTGTGTTTTGGGAAATTTTTGCATCTCTAATCCATAGGGTGTCATTTCCCACTCAAATCTCCCAATGCTAGGACACTACACAAATGTGATATTTTCAACTTTGTAATTACAAAATTATAACAGCTTGGGTGCAGTTGCTTACCAGTTTCAAATACGTTGCATGGATTTCCAGCCATGAACCACATTATTTAAAAAAATGGCGGGCCCTATAATGGGTTCGTTCGCGACAAAACCCAATAGTCAACAAACATCGTGAGTCCGTGACATCGATGATTTATCAGGACGCATGTATGTAATATGCGCCGCGAAGCGGCGCGTTTTTTGTCGAGTCCAATACGTTGTTGCCTCTGGTATAAAGGCACGCTGGTGCCCCTTCATAGCCCAAGGGACGGACGGAAGGCATGAAGGGACATTTTTCCCCGTAATTTAGCAATTCTAATTTAGCATCATGTCGCGATAAAAAAGTTTTCCAGCGACCAATGCTTGTGATTGCATGGCGGCACCAGGCCATTATTTCCCCTCCTGGATTCAAGGAGGCACGGTGTCCCGGTGCCATGGGCGTCGCCACCACTACGGACAGTACGGACAGTGTCCGTACAAGTTGGCGAACGTCCAAAAACTTGTACGGACTGTCCGTACAAGTTTGCGGAACCATTTGCAGGTGCATAATTAGATATATTGATACCTGACGTGTATATTTTAATTATCTTCAGATGGACTATGTGATCGTGACGAATTACCTCCATTCATGGAACTTATTGCTCAACAGAAGAAGAAAAAAAAACATCTTATTGTCCCCTCCCCAACTTGAACACACAATTGGGCCAGTTGGAATGAAATGTTAACGTTTTTCGAATTCGGAATAGGATTATGTGCGAAAATGGCAAGAGGCATTGACATTTTACCCTTGTTATTGCTAAAACCGTTTTGTGAGCGGTGCTTGATGTGAAAGCGGGTACTGAAAGTTTGGGGACGATATTGGCGGTAGTTTACGAGATATTGCGAAATACGCGAGGGAGCAAAACAAAATACTCACGTGTTAGTCACTAGTCCAGTAACATAAATGGCCAGGCCGTAATTCTACTGAACTGTGTTTGGCTTCCTACTAGCGCTGATAACGCTGATGCACGCGCGTTTGATTTTACATGGATCCAAGCACAGCGTGTTAGGCCTAACCAGCGCCATGCTGGGAGGGGGGGGGGGGGGCGTTTGGATGTACAAACCTGAAATTGAATGAAATGCAAGGAACAAACGGGAGAGCTAGAGACGTGTTAGGTACGTGTGACTGATACCACAGTGTTTATCTCGTCGAGATGCGTCTCTCCATATGCAACATGACCAACATGGGTCACCAAATGACCTTCCTGAGGTCATATTTTGAATTTGGCCCGATCCGGTCACCATAAGTATGGTTTGGATCGTCTTGACGAGGCAAACACGATTGAGTTAAAATTATTGCCCTATCTGTATTCGGTGAAACGTTATGCACGAACAACTTTTGGGAAGAAAATGCCAACATGACCTTTGGTTACCTCTGGAGCCTACACTATTACCACAATATTTAAAATTTGTGGACACCTAAGCGATAACATTTTTCAAGAGTTTTCGATTGCGTTTCTCCGTTTGTTCCAACCTATCATAGTTCCCGATATATTTGGGGTGTTTCAGGAGCGAAGTCCTTAACTTGGAAAATTTGACCTTCGATGACCTCTGGTGACCTCAATATTGACCTGAGCGAAAATGTCACAAGCGTAGGAACAAGGGGCCGGGAGGCCATGACCGCCCCACTAATCGGCTATTTTTTCCTTAAAATATTTGGTTAAATTATCCAGATATACCCCCAAACTAAAATTTCGAAGGCAATAAATTTCGATAACATAGACACGCATTTTCAGTATAGATTGCGAGCATGGCGCAAAATTCGAAAACTTCGGGGGAGCAATCTGGCACAGTGGTAAGACATTTGCTTTCTGTGCAGGGGACCGGGGTTCAAATCCCTCTTCGGGCGTCCGAAAAATTCGTCCCGGCCCCCATATCCCTCTGAACAGGGTGAGAGTTCCAGTTAGCGCTTTGGCCGCAGGAGAAATAGTGCTTGGTCCACTTCATGGTGTGCTTCGAAAGAAGAATATAAGTGAGCTGTAAAAAGCTAGGAACTTTGTTATTTTTTTATTTTATGAAGTACAAAGTACAAATGTAAGTACAAATGTAATGATTATATCATCGTTGCTTACACAACTAGGATAATACTGTCAGTGACGAAGGGTTCGCTCGCTAGTCCAGTAACGCTGCTTTTGTGACATGCTTACATATGACGCTTCCTGACAGCGCTACGTGTTTCGACACAACGCTGAATAACATGACAAAACAAATATATAATACATTCAGCAGGAGAGTCCATACAACCAGAGTATAAAGTAGGTAAGTGATTTGTTGGCAGCCTTCAAAACTGCTATCTCAGCGCTAAAAATCCCATTATGAAAGTTACTGTTTTCCTTTAAACACCGTATGGTTTTTAAATCTACGTAGGTATTTTACCTACTTATTTATTTAGCGAATCTCAACAGCATCCAACAGCGTTGGCTTTTAATGGGGCCAGTTCAAGTATAAATATTTTTTAAGAAGTCTATCTGCCGAATCCGCAATATGTTGACATTTTAATTTTGGTGATTTTAAGTTATTTATGGTGATAAAGTTAGTCATTTCGGTGACGGGATTAATTGTCTGCGCCGTTTTGAGCTCAACGCTTCACAATTGTCAAATACTTCAGCCGCCATTACGCACAGCAGTGAAGTTGTACCAAGGCAGTTGTACCAGGGTAACAGAACAACGGGTAGAACAGTAAGGAATGTAACACCCAAATGAATTAGACAAGATATAACTTTTATCGTAATTGTTTTGTGTATTATAAATTAAAGCTATGGTTTGCTATCAATAACTTGTATTTCCATAGATTATATCTTTATTTATTGAATTAAACGCCTGCAAATATACGAAGTAGTAGTCAAAGTAGTGTATTTGCAGTACATGTAGTAGCATATGGAAGCGGTCATATTAAATTATACTACAAAGTAGTAGCTGAAGTAGTGTATATTTTAGTACTGTAGTAGCATTTGGAAGCGGTCAGCGGTCGTTCCGACGCTTTTTAACCCCCAAGCCCATTTAACCTCTTTACGCCCAGCATATCGAAAAATTATAAATAAAAATGTTGTAGCTAAGGCTTGTAGAATCTGTTTCTGGAAGTCGGATTTAAAATATGTACCATAGATTACGAACCAGCCTCGTGTGAAAATCATCGATTTAACATGGGAACCCCATGGTGTAGTAGGTTTTTAACGCCCAAACGCCCGAGTGCTGCCAACTATTACTGGTGGGGGCTGAGTTGTACGGCCTTGGCCTTGGCAGTGAAGTAGCTTTGTTTCTCTGTGCCCACTGCCCAAGGCTGTATACATATGTGCCAAGGCCGTATAAGAGTGGCTCTGTGCATGTGACTGGCTTGGATGTTAGTTATAGATATATTGGCTTGGATAGTGAGAAAACCAAGGATACTCTGTAATTTAAAACAGGTTGATTATTTTATGTTTATTATTAATGATTTGTCATATGATTTGACAAATGATTTGACATGATTTGACATATGATTTGACATATGACATAATGATTTGACATATGATTGTCACTCTCAATGTTTTTAGTACGTTTGTCATACCAGGAAAACTTGCCTTTTCCCCATTATCCTGTCAAGTATATTTATTATTTACTAGTCCATGTCAACATTGATCAAATAGGTAAGTAGGTTGTAGTACCTCAACATTGTTTGTAGAAGCTATTACAATTACAACCCAAACATTGCATTGTGTGATGTTGAGTGATGAATGCATACTTATTACATACTTTTAAGCTGCTCGTTTGGACTTGCATGATCTATATATCTATCATGAGTCTTATTTTTTTCTTTTTTTTCAAACCACCAAAGATGAAAGAAGTCTACTCACCTGAGAACCGACTCTCCTGTTAAGAAAAGAAAGAAAAAGAAAAAAAAGAACCGACTCTCCTGTTAGTCTGGTGTTGATTATATATCTCAGGTTCTGACTTGTGTGGGATTTCTTTACTCCATGGTCCATATATATTCATTATCCATTGGTGTTTCAATGTGGTGTGTGTTAAAATGGTCCAAAATGCACATTGCAAACTATAAATATTCCTGCTAAAAGATTGTAAGTGTAGAATGAAGTATACATGCAGATTCCTAGCTGCCGAGTGCCGGGCCTGGCGGGTGCTGCCACATGTGGCCGGCCTTGATGCCGGTCCCAACTCATGTATGAGCGGTGGCGGTGCGGGGCCGGTTCCTGTTTTTTGGGACATTTTTGCATCTCTAATCGTCATCTCCAGTCCAAAAGGGGCCTCATTTCCGATACAGAGGGGTGCACGACTCGAGGGGGCGACACCTGCACCCACAGGGGCGCCCCCTCCCCTGCGAGGCATGCAGGGGCGCGACTGCACAGTCACAACGCATTATTCCGCCCCCGGAAGGTATCTCGTCACCCTCGGAAAGCATCATGCCGCCCTCGGAAGAAATCTTGCCGCCCTCGAAAGGCGCCATGCCGTCCTTGGACGTTGGAAGGCATCTTGCCGCCCCCCGAGCGCATTATGCCGCCCTCAGAAGACGTCTTGCCGCCCTCGAAAGGCCTCGGAAGAGATATTGCCGCCCTCGGAAAGCATTTTGCTGCCCTCAGAGCGCATTATGCCGCCCTTGGAAGGCATAATGCCGCCTTCGGAAGACATCTTGCCGCCCTCAGAGCGCATTATGCCACCCTCAGACGTCTTGCCGCCCTCGGAAAGCATTCTGCCGCCATCAGAGTGCATTATGCCGCCCTCGGAAGCCATATTGCCGCTCTCAGAGCGCATTATGCCGCCCTTGGTAGGCATCATGCCGCCCTCGGAAGGCATTTTGCCGGCATCAGAGCGGATTATGCCGCCCTCAGAAGATGTCCTGCCGCCCTCGGAAGGCATTCTGTCGCCCTCAGAACGTATTATGCCGCCCTTAGAAGGCACCATGACGCCCTCGGAAGACATCTTGCCGCCCTAGGAAGGCATTTGCCGCCCTCATAACGCTTTAAGCCGCCCTCGGAAGGCATATTACCACCATCGCACCTGTTATGAAGGGGGTGCCACATTTTGGGGGAGGGGCGGCGGGCGCACATGAGTTTGGGCCCTCACTGGCATAGGGACGCGCACACATATGCTGGCGGCAGTGACGTGCGCAGAAATTCACAAAGGACCAGGGCATTGCCTTGACTGGCTGGCGGGCGGGCATGTTTTGGTCTTTTTTTATTTTTATTTTTTAGAAGGCGCCCCTCTCAAACCCCAGAACAGACCCACTTTTTGAGGGGCGCCTTCGGCGCCCGCTCAAAAATGGGGGGGGGGGTCCGGGGTACCCGGACCCCCGGTAGCGACGCCCCTGGGTGAGCGGGTAATTGGATATTGATAAAGCCGAGTACATATGTTTTTTGGTTGAATTTTCCACTATTTATGCTTATTTTTAGTCAGAATTCTCCACTCCGCACCCCAGCTCCAAAGCAATCCTAGGACCCTGGTTGCGACCGACTCGCAGTGCCAAGTCTGTCGCCAGTTGCTGTTGCGCAGTGCCCACCCTGGACCGTGTGACGCCGCCGGCTATCTCCAAACCAGTGTACCGGAAGCGGGTCCGATCGGTCTCGGGACCGGCCGGGGAGTTTCAGACATTCACCGGCGCTGCCCCGCCGCCGTGCCGACGGCGTCGCGTCGGCCTCGTGTCAAGTCAACACGGTCGCTATCAAACAAACTACTGCACTCGCTGCGCCGCGCCGCGTTACATTGTGTAAGACCGCAGCGTTGTGATTTGGCTGTCCCGACAGGATAAATGATACGTATATCTGACCTACGACTGTGAGTCACGACTGAGTTGCGTTGACTCTGAATGTGACTCCTCGATGAACGCAGGAGCGTAGTTCCTGCGATGCTTGGTGTTAGAAGCGGAGCTATTGGTGTCCCTCCTTAAACATTAACAGATTATCTTGGCTGAGTATTGCCTTGCCACTATAATAATTGTTCAAATGATCACATTCTCTAAAGGTACAGTGCTTTCCAGATCAACGTTTGAAAAATGCAAACGTTAGCACTTTTAGTGTACCACCAAATAATGAAATGTTTCCTAAACGAGACGAAAATTAGCAAATCGCAGCTTGTCATAAGATAAATCGGGCATGTTAAACCAGGTTGCCCTTCTACCAGGACATCGCACTGCGAAGACTTAACTTACCGAATAAAAGACGAGAATATTACTGAGCTAAAACAACGATAATTGAACGCAACCTAATCAATCAACAGTAAAGGAAGACGTGACAAAATAAGATAAATCACATAAGTAGCACAACTGTAATCGGTTGCATTGTGCATTTGTTTTCACACTGCACTTTCCTCGGAATTAGAATCTCAAAAGTAGGTCGCCACATTTCCAGAGGCGCTCTCAGTTTCCACCGGTACCGCCTGAGCCCATTTGAAACTGCGCTCTCAGTCTGGGACGGTGTCCCATGACCGGTGTGACCATCTGCGCTCTCACGCGTCCTGACCGCTCACGAGACTGAGGCAGAGGGGGGGGGGGTAGCGACGACACCCGACGTCCCGACCCCACCACGTGCCGTATCAGCGCGACGCCGACCAGTCGGATGATTCAACGCCAGCCGTCTCAGATGACCTCAGACTGGACGGTGACCGCGCCACTGCAAATGCCGCCCTCGCAACACCCCTCCCACCTCCCCAGCCCCCAGCGGCCGAGTGAGCTTCTGTGCGGGGGATGCTTGGCGTCGGGGGGGGGGGGGGGGGGGGGAAGTTAACGTGGCCTCGAGGCATAACTTCGGATACCTTTATAGATGACTAGTGCGTGAGAGCTGCTTGCATCGCATCACAGATTTGGAACAGATGCAAATGCAAAGAAGCCGCCTGAGCCGAACTGAGATTGATCAGACCATTGAGCGACGAAAGTTTCGGACACTGATATAATGAACACGATGTTATAGGGTGTTTTCAACATGCATCAGTAAAAAAATAGGTATCAATCTGCTTGAAATAGTTTTCTTTAAATAACTGACAACTGCCATGGTTATATGGCACCCATCTTTAAATAACTAATCAAAGTAATAAAACTCACGGATGAGGGAAACTAGCAGGACGCTTTCCCTATCTTAAAACAATGAATGGCCATAAATATTCTGCAGCTGTCAACATGCTGCTTGATATGTCATCAAGTAAGATGTAAGTTGTAAGATTATGTCATCAATAGGGATACAAACTGTCGTGTTTTGTGGGTCTAAAACAACAAATGAAAATGAATATTCACTGCTGTAAAAATGTTGTTCGATAGTATACGAATCATTCATCCTTAAAGGGAAATAATGACCTTTTTCCACAAAAATGGAGTTAGCACTTGAAATCACCAGACGAGACCAAAATATATTGTAAATTCATCACATTTTGCATGAAAACTTTCCTACCGAAAGATATTTCAAGTTAAAGTTGATAAGCGTTCCACACTTTTAACGACCGGTACTTGCAAGTACTTTTGGTCCTCATCAAACTGCGGGCTTTTCCCGTATTGTTTTTTTTACGCAACGGAGTGGAAAATATATTGCGCGTTCTGCTTGTTGTGATTATATGCCCGGCGATCTTCTAAAACTAACAGCGATTGGAAAAAGTGGCAATAAAATCGGAAGCTCATCGATGCACATCAACGGCGGCATAGTTAGTGGTTGCGACCCTCAATTTTTGAAAATAAATTCATTTGTTTTCAACATTAGGAGTATTGTATAATTTGTCTGTGGCTGTATATAACACTATGCTTTATATTATCATGAAAAATAATAATTTTTCCCAAAAAAACTAACAAACAATAACACAAAACTGGCAATTAAATCGGAAGCTCATCGATGCACATCGACGGCGACCTATTTAGCGTCGGCGATTTGTGTTGCAAAGCATTGTCATGCTTCTCGGCGCACTTAACCATTGTGGCGAGTTGTTGCTAGTAGCGCTTTCGTTCTCCATGGCAACCAGGCGTGAGCCAATGAAAAGCCAGAACGTATTCCCTTTCTGGCTTTTGATTGGCTGACGCCTGGTTGCCATGGAGAACGAAAGCGCTACTAGCGTGTGTCCGAGCAGCGCTCAGTTTGATCGGAAATGTCACAGAGCCTCCAAAAATGCCGCAATCGATGTGAACAATGGTAGGGAAGGGCGAATTTGTCAATGACCTTCATGAAGTACACAAGGTACTTGTTTTGTATTTTTCCCAAACTTACAACTTCGAATTTGGGAATAATTTTATTTAATTCCTAAATTTAAATAAAATAATTTTAAAACCATAGCGGTAGCCTAAGAAATTGTTGCTAACAAAATCAAAAGGTCATTATTTCCCTTGAAAGGAAATAGTTCACCTTCAACATGGGTTTTGAACTGAAATAGCAGTTTTGTAGCCCGTGTTGAGAAATCCTTATCTGGATCTTTTCTTGGCTGAAAAGACTCTCCAGCCGAAGATATTTGACTTTTTGGCGAAGGAATACGGCGCATATATGATGTACCGTACTGTCTTGAAAGTGCCAGCACTGCCATGGAGCATGCGCAGACCAATAACGCACACCATAAAATCAATAATTTACAACCTTCTGTCCTGAATTGGCGCGATGTAGGACCATTTTTAAAAAGAAAAAAAGAAACTGTATTAAATATAATAAAATCGTGTTCTGAAAAAAGTTCCGAAGGTGAACTATTTCCTTTAATTACGAAGATTAGTTGCCTTTCGAATGAGAACCTATTTATGAAATTCGTTCATGTTTCGTTCAAGGTCAAATATAATATCTAGCATTACGTTAAGTATTTCGTTCAAAGTCAAAAATAAGTAAAACACGAGACACACATGCATACATATTTTATTACATACACTCAATACACTTGAACAGTGTCAGTGTTGATGGAGCCGTGGGGGTGCCATCATTGCAACAACGGGAGACTGTTGCCAGTCTCCCTGGCTCCGGCGCCTCGGCGAGACCTGGTTGTGGGGTGTATTTAGCTGGGAGAAAAGTCCTGAATAATAAAAAACCCAGCGTCTAAGGCAAAGGGGAAAAAACCTGCGCGGTGGGCCAAAAATGCGCAAGGCCAAAAACCCTGTTATATTTGATTAGCTAAACGTGTTTGGTAGAGATAATCTAAGAGGAGACCTATCAATTCAGGGTAACTATCTCCTAACAGTGTTTGAAGATTTAATGTGATGCGATTTTGTTGTGTGTAATTAATAATGTTCTGTCGTTTATCGTTGTGTACTGGGCAAGTAATAAGTAAGTGCTTGATTGTGTAGCGCGGATAACCTGGGCAATGTTGGCAATTTGGTGGCGGGAGATTCTCCATAATATAATAATGAGTAATTTTTGTATGACCGAGACGGAGGCGCGCCAATATCACCTTCTCTCTACAATTCTGGTGACTAGATATAAAATGTTTGGACTTTTGGCTTGATCGGATAAAGATGAAAATGCGGAGCAGCGTCCCACTCGCGCTGGCGCAGTATGCTAAGTTGAGAATTAATATAATTTAACACGTCTGATACTGGACTTGGAAGATGGTTTACTGAAGGTAATTCTAGGCTCAATTTCGCAAGTCTGTCTGCTTCCTCGTTTCCCGGGATACCTGCGTGTCCTGGGATACAGAGGAATTAAATACTATTGTTTTTACTGTTTAAATACTTGATTAGCTGTCTGATTTTAAATACTATCGGGTTTCTACAGTCACTAATCGAGGAAATGGCCGTGAGCGAGGCGGACGAGTCTGTGCAAATGACTACTTCCTTAAGTTTTTCTTTTCTGACATATATTAATGCTAATAAAATGGATGACAATTCCGCTGTGTATACGCTATTTGTCCGGAAGTCTAAAGTTGTTTCTAGCTGTGTTTGTGAAGTATGCACCACCAGTTCGGCCGTCGCTTCGAGAGCCGTCTGTGTGAATGTATGTATATGTGTTGTGTTGTGCTTTGTGTTCGTTGAAGAGTGTGTGTGTCTCTGCCGCCGTGACTGTGTTTTTGTTGTGTGTAAAGAGGCGGTGTGCGTCTGGTGTTGTGTCGAGCCAGTGAGGTGTGAGTGGTGGTGTTGGCATTGTGTTGATGTGTGGAATGTTGAATAGTGCGAGTGTTTGTCTGATTCTGACTGATGAGTGGGTGTCATTTTTGTAGTAGTGTTTGTCGTCTTGTGGGTGCGGGGTGGTTTAAGATGTGGAATGTTGGGCGTGTGGGGTGTGAACTTGCTCTGGCGTAGAATCTAAGTAGTGTGTATTTGCGTCGGCGGCAGAGTGTGGGAATGTTTGTGTCGATGTGTAAGTTTGTGGTGTTGGTGGTGCGGCAGGCTCCAGTCACGATCCGCAAGGCAGCGTTTTGGACAGTTTGCAATTTTTTATTTGTTTGGAACATATGTCATCAAATAAGAATGCGTTATAGTCCAGTACTGGGCGTATCAGGGAAGTATATAGTTGGAAAAGAGTGGCACGATCTGCGCCCCACTCTCGACCAGCCAATGACTTCATAATATTAATTCGTCGCGTACATCTCTGCACTAAATCATTGAAGTGTGTGATGAACGAGAGACGTGTGTCTAGCGTTATTCCCAGATACTTGAATGATTTGACGAAAGGAATAATTTTATTGTTATATTTTAATGGAATGTAGGGTTCCACATATGCAGGTTTTTTTGAAAAAATTAGGGATGCAGATTTACTTGGAGAAATTTCCAGACCCCATTGGTCGCACCATACCTTTATATCAATGAGTACTAGTTGTAAAATTTTGCTGGCTTGATAGACGCTCGGGTGCGAGAACCACACCGCCAGGTCATCAGCGACATTGAAAATTTGAGACCCTTGTCGATCTTGTTAATATTACTGAAAATGTCGTTAATCATAATAAAAAATAGGGTTGGGGAGAGGACCGATCCCTGTGGGACACCGTGGTCCTGATTTTGATTTGGAGAATATGTGTTGCCGCACCTTACATTAAAAGTTCTGTTGTTTAAAAAGTTTTGGATAAATTTAGCGAGTCGACCTCGAATTCCGGCCTTATGGACCTTTACTAGGAGTGCAGTCTTATTGACTGTCAAACGCAGCTCTCAAATCAAGGAAGAGGGCAACTGTGACCTATCTCTCTCTCTCGAAAGCCGCGCTGGACAGAGACGATAATACCAACTAAATTGTCCGCAGTGGAGCGACCAGGTCGAAAACCACTTTGGTGTGGGGTAAGTAAATTATTTGATTCAATGTATGTCCTGATGCGTCCATTGACCATCCGTTCGAATAGTTTACATGCACAACTAGTTAGAGAAATAGGGCGATAGCTAGCGGGAGAAGATTTAGGTTTGCGAGGTTTAATTATAGGAATTAGCGTACTGTTATACCAAGATTCAGGGAAAGTGCCATCAAACCACATGGTATTGAAGGCTGCTAGTAAGTTGGTGAGACCAGTCTCTGTCAAGTGTTTAAAGAAAGAGTAGTCAATTTGATCTGGTCCTACGGAAGTTTTACCACATTTACCAATGGCGTATGTTAACTCTGAGTTGGTAAAAGGAGAGTTATAGATTTCAACGTTATTAGAGTCAAAGCTAATAGATTGAAATTGATCGTTAAGTTGGTTAGTAAAAGTTGGTGTACATTGTTGTGTTGATGATATGTTAGCGTAGTGTTGTGCAAATTGTGTTGCCACCTCTAGGGGAAGCGTGTAAGATGTGCTGTGTATTTGTAAGTGTGGGATTTTGTATGACGGTGGTCTTTTATTTGAAAACGGTTTAATTAATGTCCAAATTTTTGAGAGGGAGGTAAATCGATTAAAGGTAGATGAGAATTCCTGCCAAGATTCTTTTTTTGCTTTGTCAATGATTGTTTTAGCCAAAGAGCGAGTTTTCCGTACTTCGTGTTCGTTTTCTGCAGTTATACAAGCTTGAAATTTCCGAAATGCTCTTTTCCGGAGGGCAACAGCTCTCTGGCATTCTGTGTTCCACCACGGGCAGTACGCTGCCTCGGGTGGTGTTGTGTGTGTGTGTGCGTGTGTGTGGAATGTGTTGGTGAGCTGATGCGAGAATAGTGTTTAAAAATGTGTTAATCTCGGTCTGGGAGTCTGCGGGGTGACTAGTGTCAATGTGTTTTTGAAAGGAGGACCAGTCGGCTTTGCGAAGGTTCCATCTAGGCAGGGAGTAAAAAATTGTCTGTCCTGAAGGGACTTGTAGTTCTAAGTGAATTGGGAAATGATCGCTAAAAGAGGGTCTGATTGTGCGTTAAATGTAAAAAGAGTCGCGATGCGTGGTGTGACGATGGCGATGATCAATGGCGCTGTAAGTCACCTCGCCTCCTGAGTGGTGCATGTGTGTGGGTGACTGATCGTTAAGGAAGACCAAATTATGCCGGTCCAGTAAGTCCAGCATAATTTGGCCTCTGCGGGTGTTCCGGGTGCATCCCCATGTCCGACTATGCGCGTTGAAATCGCCCATAACCAGACACGGGGTGTTAATATTTGTAATAAGCTGGGAAAAAGAATCAATGTCTATGTCCTCAGTCGGACGGAAATAAATAGAGATAAGAGTTAATTCTAGCTGAGCGATTTTAATATTAACGCCGACTGCGTCTAAGGTTGTTTGAAGGTCGATTTGGTGATGCAAAAGTTGGTTTGAAATAAGCAAAGCCGAGCCGCCTCGGCGCGGTGATGCATTTACGTTATTTGTATAAAGGCTATATCCGGGGATTTTAAAAGTATAATTATTAAAGTCGGCGTCAATAAAATGGGTTCCCTGAACAGCGGCTACTAACGGATTATTATTTATTATCCCGCACCGAAAAATCCTTCCGTCATTGCTTCACGTGCTAAATGCAAAATATTTGGTGCCGCCGAATAACTCAAAATTTAATCGGTTGGCGACCGTTTAAATAAAATTTATACGGTCGCCAACCGTATAAATGCTTTCCCTATTCCAAGCTTTCTGTCAACTGGCTATCGAACGGCACGTGATAAAATCATTGAACCGCTCGTAGGTAGAAAAATCATTTAAACGTCTCGCCTGCGGCTCGACGTTTAAATGAATTATTCTACCTACTCGCGTTTTAATATATAAGACATAATGTTTGAATTGCCCCCAATGTGATATTAAAGATCTAACATTCCATTGGAGGACGAATTCAGTTTGATTTTGATTCATCGGGAGTTGCTATTCAGACCGCGCCTTGCGGTCGCTCGTGTCCGTCTCCGGCGGGGTCGGCTCGACCGTGCAGGGAGCAGGACAGGGCGGGAGGGAGACAGAGACCGGGAGGAGGCGCGGGAGAGCGGAGAGAGGGAGCGAGCGGGGCGGGGCTGGGGATGGGAGGTGGGGACCCGGCTTCCAAAAGCTCGGATGAGGGACGCGTCGGTCTCCTCCGCGGAAGAGTCCACGGAGTCTTCCCCCGAGGACTCGACCGCTGACTGGGACTCTGCCTGATGTTCGGCGGGGGTGGGAGTCTGTGCCGCTTGGGCACGGCCGGAGTCCTGGAGGGACTCGGCTGGTGAAGGGCAGGACCCGCTCGGGTCTGCCGTCGGTGCTGGCGTGAGTCGCTCCGTCGGTGCCGTCATGCTGGGCCGCTCCGGCGGAGCTGCCAGCGGCACCAGGGGGGGGGGGGGGACCCACGTGGGGCCCGACGGGGGGAGGGCGCGGGTGGGGTTCGGTGGGGTGGGGGGAGTGGCGGCCAGGCGCTGGGGGCCAGCGCTGGGATAGGAGGGGGGCGGCGGGGCCCGCCCGGCGGGCTCGAGTCTCCTCGACCCAGGCCGCTCGGGCAGGGCAGTCCCGGTACCACGCTGGGTGGGGACCGCCGCAGGAGACACACAGCCGAGCTGCGGTGTCGCCGCTGACACAGTCATTCGTGCCGTGCGTCTCGGCGCACTTCCCACAGGTGGGATGGCGGGCGTGGCAGTTGCGCTGTTGGTGGCCAAACCGCCAGCAGCCACGGCACTGCTGGGGACCCGGGGTCCACGCCTTTACTACGACCGTGATGTAGCCGCAGTAAATACGCTCCGGAAGCAGGAGGCCTCGAAAGCGGAGCCGCACCATGGGGTTCGGACCTGGTCTTGTAGACCCCATCCTAACCACCTCGGTTACCCCCTGAGACGCGAGCTCGAGGAGGAGCACGGTCTCTGTCAGCTGACTGACTTCCGGGGAGTAAATGAATCCTTGACAGGAGTTCATTCGGTCTGGAGCGACTACCTCACAGGGCCTGTCCATAAAGAACTTCATGGCCATGAGTGCGTCAGTCTGCTGTCCAGATTTCGTCTCGACTAGCAGCGCTCCAGAGTGGATGGTGCGGGCGTGGTGTACCTCTCTGCAGAGGGCCACCAGTTGGCGGCGCACTGCGAAGGGGTTGGCGTGTCTCATCGACCCGCCGTCCTTCCGCTGGACCAGCAGGAGTGCCGGTCCGTCAGGGGGAGAGGTGTCCGGCGGGAGCCGGGCACCGGGACGGCCTGGCTCCTGAAGGGAACCAGGGGGAGGAGACCCCTGAAGGGGGTCGGGTGGGTCGGGGGACGGGAGTCCGGCGAGAGCCAGGCCCCTGGACGGGGCGGGCGGGGCCCCTGAAGGGGGCTGGGAGGAGGACCGTCCAGGGGGGCACGCGGTCGCGCGCCGGGAGACCCCAGAGGGGGGTCGGGAGGGTCGGGGGACGGAGGGGCGGGGGGGTCGCCATGACCCGGGGAGAGGTGTTGGAGGGAACTACGTTAAATTTGGCCCACACGGCAGAACGTGTTGCCAACTGCAAATTAACTTCAAAGAATGGAGGGGACCTAAACCGTGGAGGCCTATTGCCAATAAAAAAATTGTATCTAAAGAATCTACCTACTTAAAAATATATAAGGGCTACCTATCTAAGGGTCTACAACCCTGCCACACGCACGTGGACAGGGTTCCGCACCCGGAAGCGGTGGAGGGCTGGAGCAGGCTGGCTGGTTGTCGTCCGTGGTCCAATGTCGAAGAAAGGATGAGATCCCAGGCCCGGCTGAGGCCGCCGCCAGTCCGGCCTCTAGAGGCTGGTGCAAATACGCATGCGTAATACGATCTGCTCGAAGGCTCAGATTCGAATGCTGTCCCGAGGTGTCAGAACAGGCACTAGATGGCGCCAGGTGTGACCCTTTTTAAAGCTGCCGGTTTTCTTTGCATAGAGAACTGTGACTGTAATCTGTATATAGTAGAGCTATGATTGAAAGCAGTCTTTGATATAATTTCCGAACTAAAGAGTTAAGATTTTGGCACCGCCGGATGGAATGGAGACTAAAGGGGCACTCCCAAACGCCTGAAATCGGCCGTAAATTAGCTTACGTTCTGACATGATTTGAGAGAAACCCTAAGTAACTTGAACGGCTTATTTCATATTTGTTTCAGAATTTAAGGAACGTCATGAAAAGCGTTGGGATGAAACTTCGATCTCGTCTTGAGTGAACCCCAACCCCTGTCCCCCTATACAAAATGTATTTGCATAGGTATTTGAGCCCCTCTCGTCTTGATCTACCTTTTACCGACCCAAATTTTCCTTATTAGACAAAAATACAGATTTTATCAATAATTCTGATCAAATAGTGGGGGCATGCCCCCGCCCCGTTCCTACGCCTGTGACGTGTTAAGTTGTTTAACTAAACTCGCAAGTCGCAGCTGTTCCTCCGTTGCAACTTCTGGACTTGGGCCTCAGATACTTTGAGGACCACGAGCCGCCACTGCATTTGACCTGGCCCGAACCGGCCCGAACCGGCCCGAACCGGCCGTACAGACGATTTTCGGAAGCTAATAACTTTGCAACCACTGTTCCGATTGAGATCAGGGACCGTCAAAAAAAAAATGGTATGGTGCGGGTGGTACCACAGCGCGTGGCACACGCAAACGTAGAAATGAACAAAAATAATTATTGATTAAAAATGGCTTTATTGATCTTAGCATTAATGTATACGATGAAGCATGCAGCGCTTAGGACGTACTCCCTTTTGGCGGATTCGAGAAAGGAGATCATGAACAATTGAATACAAATTAATTTAACTTTACCAAAGCGAGCCCGCTCGGTTATCGCCCAAAAAGGCGCTGTACTTGGTATACCAGTAAGGCGCCGTAGTTCGCGATGAACGAGCGAGCGCGAACGAAATGTGTGGTGAATTTCAACTCGATCTCGACTCGAACTCGTTTCTGATGAACAACTCGAACTCGTTTCTGAGATACAAAAAAGGGGGTATGCAGCCCTCACCAGTGCAGGTGCGGTGCCATTGCAGACTACAAGGGCTACCACGCCTTGACCTGTCGCTTCAGTGCTGGACGCCATCCACGACACAACGCTGAACGACATCATCAGGCGAGCCCTGCAGTCTGCTGGGCATTCCCTCGCTTTTGGAGCCAACCGGCGTAGATCGCGGCGACGGCAAGCGGCCTGACGGAATGACCGTTTACCCGTACTCCCGTGGAAAGAGCTTGCTGTGGGACGCCACCTGCGTCAATACATTCGCCGATTCCCACCTGACCTTGACCGCAACAACTGCAGGAGAAGCCGCTCGAGACGCAGAAGCGAGAAAAAGACGGAAATACGTCGATTTGACCCAGCGATTCCAATTCGCACCAGTGGCATTTGAGACTGTGGCGCACAGACCACGAAGGCCAGCAGTAGCACAGCCAGCGCCACTGCCGAGCACGGCAACCTAGACGGCCTCACCTGACTGCAAAATACAGGCAATACCCGTTTCATGAGCTCAGTTATGCAGTGTCTGAGCAACACGCAGGCCCTGCACAACTTCATCCTGCATGAACAGTACGCCGAGGACATCAACACCACCTCCAGTATGAAGGGCGCGCTCGCGCAGGCGTTCGCCAGTCTCATCATGAGACTCTCATGCAAAATATATGGAAGAGAGGTGAGTTGCCAAGCCGCGTGTTATCGGTAGCACCATTCAAGGAACAATTACAGCAGTTCGCGCCTCGCTACGCCGGCAATCAACAGCACGACGCTCATGAGTTTCTCCGGTATCTGCTAGAGGGGCTGCACGAGGACGTCAATCGGGTCATTTCGCCACCTCACCCAATCGCCGTGGACATCGACGTCACACTCAGTGACAGTGAGAAGGCCATGGAATCCTGGAAACGGTTCACGCGGCTCGACAACTCCGCCAGCTCAAATCGACGCTGCAGTGCACCGTGTGCGGCCGCCCGTCCGTGAGGTTCGACCCGTTCTGGGACCTCAGCCTGCCTATCCCAGCCAAGATGGACCAGGTCCGCCTGCAGGCCTGCCTCGATCTCTTCAGCAAGGAGGAGGTGCTGGATGGAGACGAGAAACCGACCTGCTCCCAATGTCAGAAGCGGCAAAAGTGCACCAAGAACTTCTCTATACAGAAGTTTCCGCGCATCCTTGTGATGCACCTGAAGCGGTTCTCACCGATGATGGAGCGTTACCTGGGCAAGCTCAACTGCACCGTGGACTTCCCCCTCAGTGGCCTCGATCTCTCACCCTAAGCAGATGGTCAGGCCACCTGCAGGTACAACCTGTACGGGGTGGCGAACCACTCTGGCTCCCTGTACTCGGGCCACTACACCGCCTACTGCCGGCATCCCCACTCGGGCCACTCGGGCCAATGGCACAAGTACAACGACAGCAGAGTACGCCCGGTGTCGCAGCGGACTGTCGTCAGCAACGAAGCCTACGTGCTGTTCTTCGAGCAGCACGTATATGGTGATAGCACATAGGCCGGTGCAACATTTATATTGTGTGCTAACTTGTATGCATGTATATGTATGTTATATGCTACCGTAATAAACTCAGTTGGTGATGCTGATTTACTCAAGCGGATGTCTTCCCGCTAATGTGGTGATGTCAGGCATTCTGATAACAGCCATTTCGCATACGTGCTCTTGTCGCGCCGTCCATAGTACCGTTATTGCTGTTTCCATGCGCTGTTGCTTTGTGTTATCGCTGCACCGCATTTCTGCTGCAGCCGCATGTGCACCAGGTTCCGCTTGCAGAAATGCTAATGTCGTGATCAGCTGTACTATGGAATATTTTTCCTAAGAACTATTGAATTGAGTTTGAATTGTTTTGGGATGCTCTGAAGGCATTATATTTTGTATGTATTTTGATATCCTCGGCATATGGTAATATCTTACTTAACCTTTATCGTTGTAGTCTTCCCGTAGCGCAGTATAGCTTCAGCGCACAACATAGCCTTAACTTAGGAACAAACGGCTTTTTGTCGCTGGGCATTCCTTGATTCCGACCACTGCAAATATTAAACGTCTGATTTTGACCGTAACAAACGGGGTTATAAGAGGAACATAACAGGCGTATCCGGCAAGACACCTGCATGGCGGGATTTGTGCCAGATTTAGCTAGGCATGGCTGGTACAGTCAGTCACAAGTGGATTTGGTATACACGGCAACCAGTGGCGTATTTAAAGGGGCATGGGGCATGGGGACATGCCCCCCCCCCCCCCCCTGGCGCCGAAGTCGCGCTCCAGAATATGCTGTATCCATTCGGCACGGACTTTTTCACTGATAATGCAAGCGGTTTTATAAGTATTGTCTATATGGTTGCAGGACGGGGCGGGACAAAGGCGGGGCAGAGGCAAGATAGGGGAGGACCGTACATCATTTGATTCGTCTCGATCTTTCGCTGACGGCACTGGTGGATACAGGGGGGCTCCAGGGGGGGGCATCAGGGGAAAATGCCCCTCCTCACAGGAATATTGGTGGGGGGAGGGGGGCATTCAATACAAGTACACGTCCCCTGCACTGAACGTGAAAAAAATACAAGTACACGTCCCCTGCACTGAACGTGAAAAATCATGATCTTAGGAGAAAACTTTATGAAAACGGATTTGTTATCACGAGTGATTTAATTTGAAGTTGTTATGTATCCCTTGTTTAATGATAGACAAAACAGCGCACCTGGTGCAATTCAAGCAGCCCCGGTGACACTTAATCCCCGCCCCGCTGGGGGGAGGCAATTGCCCCCCCCCCCCCCTTGAAGGTCTGTACTTGCCCCCTTGGGTCGAAAAAAAAATAATGTTTTGATTTTTTTAAGAGAAAAATGGTGAAAATATGCCCTTTTAAAAATATAGTGGGCCAAATCCGGAGTTTTTGGTGGGGGTACTTTTGCCCCCCTTAGCAAAAATCCTGGAGCGAATCCTGGGTACGCTACTGTTGCAAGTAGATGTGGAAAGGTGAAGAAGAAACTGCGATGGCAATGGTGCGTTTGAGAAATTCGGGAGCTATGACTTCGCTGGCCAGACACGTCAATGATTCGACTCGGATTGAACAGACTGGAATCGTTCGATAAAAATTCCTTGAATAAAGCACGAATCGATCCTGTCAATATTTCCAAACTGCAATGCGATTGAACCATCCCTGCTTTAATTGAAGATTGGTCAAACCAAAAGGATAAACGATTCAGCCATTGAAGTTCAATAAATTCAAATCGTGAATCAGGTAATTTAAAGCGTAGTAAACCGACACCCCAGAGAACAAGGAGACATATCTACACTGGGCTCACTGCTGGCCAGTGCCAGACCTCTGGGTGCAATTAGAAATACATTATACAATAAAGTACACAAATTGGCACTTGGAAAACCCTGTGTGTCCCAAGCACTTGGAAAGCCCGTGTCCCAGATGCTATAAAACCTTTCCAATTAAATCAACATAAAAATAAGCAACAATGGTGCTATTGACTAATTGGCTCAATTTAGTCTTATTGTAAAAATGATACTAATATCCTAATCCAGTATTCAAGAGCCCAGTCAAAATAAACGCTTTGCAATTTAAGAAAATTCAAGGATTTAAAGTATAACAGATTTTGATGACCAATAGTGAAAACACTTAGCTTCATAGTAGCCTGTATGCTGTTGGAATCTCGAGTCAAACGAGTTTGAATTTGGGTATGTCAGAATCAGATGTTTGTCAATTGAATAAACGTTGAAGCGATTCAAAATGTTTTATTCTTGGAATCTGAATGAATCGACTTCGAATTGTTGCAAACACAAACAGTGGCGTAATCATTCAGGTTTCAAAATGAGAAGTTACTGAATCGTTCCAAAAGGCTGAATCAATGGCAGTCCGCTGTACGACCTAGGAAATGGCAAGAAACGTGACCATTTCTCACATAAACATTCTTTGCACTTAGCAGTATTTTGAAACTAGGTTAAGTAAATGGACGGCCGTGGGGTGGGGATGTAAAAAAACCATTGCAATGGACTGGATTAGACTGGACATTTCGCAAACATAATACCCCACACATCAGGTCACTTCGAACCCCTTTCAGCCCCGGTTGTACTCACCCAAACGAAGACTCTTGGTCCATTGCTGAACGCAGTCTGGGCCGTGCACTTCAGCGAGGGTCCGCGGGTCGCGAACGGGTGTCGGGCCCAGGCGCGGCCGCACCCACACCCACACCGTCGGCTCCGGCGTCGGCGGCGGCGTCAGCAGACAAGATGACACCGGTGGTGGCGACACCGGTGGTGGCGACCCCGAGTAGGACGTCAGCGGAGGCGAATCTGGAAAACCGCGCTGGGTCAAGCCACCCGGCGGTTGGTAGATGCCACGGCCCAAAGCTGTATAAACCAGGTAGAACACTCCGGCCGAAAAAGTGGTGACAAACACTAATTTCGTTGCCGCGACCCCGGAGACGCTGTGACGTAGAAGGCGGGGGACGCGTCCGGCTGGCCTCCGTACACAACATTAGTGCGCGCGCGCCTGAAGCTTAGATCGCGCTTAGTTTCTTTGTTTACCAGTTGATTGCAAACCTTAGAATATGTTATCTGTCACAAATCAACCGCTCTGCCGGATGCCGCTGACAAAATTGCAATCAGACCAATATTTGTTATGTTATATGTGCGCAAAGTTCAACCTCGGTGATAAGGTACGGTCGCCCCGGCCGACCGCCGCTCGAAACGATAAGTGTATCTTTGATGACATTACCCGGCGTGGAAAATGTGAATGTATCGCAATTAATTGAGACATAAAGCCTCATCAAATATATTGTATTTGTTTGGGATCGATATTCCTTCTCGTGATATAGTGCAGGCGCGGATCCAGGATTTCGGTCAGGATACCGAAACAATGACCCAGGGGCCCGATGTGCCCCCAGCCAGCCTGAGGGGCCTTCTAAGGCCGACAGAAGGCCATCTGTCAGCCTGGGGGGACCCTCGGTAGGCCATGAGGGGGCCCTCAGAACTCTCATTTGTCACCATGTTGAAGTCATGCTGGCCCTCAGAAGACACTCATTTGTCACCATGTTGAAGTCATGCTGACTTCAACATGGGCCTGTCCGACGTATTTTTGCGACCATTTAGAGGCTCTCCAAAATATAGTGGCCTAAATCCGAGGAGATACCATTTCGCGGGATTTTTTTTGGGGGGGCCTTTGGCCGTAGGAGGGGGCCCTTTTGCCGAGGGGGCCCTGGGTTTCTTTGCCCCCCCCCCCCCATCCAAAAATACGATCCACCGCCACTGGTACTACTCAGAATGGTGTCTCAAAACCTAAGTAATACCGATATCAGTCACATTCGTATCGATTTTCTAGTCTGTTTGTATAAGGTGACACAACCTATGGGTTTGCATCCCTGAAAAATACCCAAATATAGCTAACCTACAGCCTCTTATGTCGACAATTTTCGCAGATGTCCTCAGCAAAGAACGCACAGGTTTGGGTGTAAATTTTAAGCGTATGAGGTATTCTGGGAAAATCTGCTATGCCGACCGATACAATTATTTCAACTTTCATATACACCTTTAAATATTGTCTTACGCATCATAAAACTAGGTAAATGCTTAAACATGCGCACGCACACACGCACGTACATTGCCAGCGAACCAATATGGCGAACCCGTTAAAATGTAAACAAACTATTCTCCCCCGGTTTCACGTCATGACAACCTGACCAATCACCGTCGAGACATGCTCAAGACTGATTGGTCAATACTAGCTGATAGCCAAATATAGCTTATGAGCAGATTTGATAAACACGGCCAAGATGCGGAAGCTGCTCGCGGTTGTCACACTTTTTACCAATGTTGAAGGAGCGGAGTACACCCCCCTGCCACGGCCCATCTGCGGCTGGTAAATGTTGCCAGGCTGCTACGTAGACACTCGAGTCCATCATGACCGGGTAGCCGCCGAAGTAGTTGACCACTGGGTACTGGGACGTACCAGCCCCCACCGGCATCAAGTACATCGCCATCGTCCGAACTGAAACGGACCAGGGGTTAGCAACAAAACACAAACTGTGGCTGCCTGGCATCAAATCAACCTACAGCACAGCAAAATTCCAGTGTTCCCCCGTGACCTAACTGCTAAAAAGCCCACAGACAAATACAAATAACTTAAGTCTCTTCTCTACCCAATCTGAACCACGCCAAACTAACCTTCGCGGAGCGGTAAACCGAGTACCGACCCCAGAATGACGCCGACTGACGGCTCTCAGCTGACTAAAGAGTCGGCCACTAGCCCATGCTGACGAGACGCCGGCCGGAAGTTGCGAGCACGAGCTGAACGCGACGCAGCAGAGATTTCGAATGGGCACGTGCGGGAGATTCATAGAATGAATGAATGAATACGCTCCCAGTTACGAAGATTCGAGATGCCCTGGCAGAATTATAGGGCTGGCGACTTCCCGGCAGCAACATAGACAGTGTGGAAATGTGCCTGAATATAAAATGTATGTATATTTTATAGATCCAGCCAGCTCCAGTAAAACGAGGAAAATGTATCGTGATCGCCGCTTGAAAATTCGGGTCGCGTCACGATTGGCCCAGGAATTTGCTTTTGAGATCCCAGCATAGGTGGAACTGCACAAATGCAGGGATGACTGAGACCATATCTGAAAATATGATAAATCTACACCAACAAACCCACGTTTAACAAAACAAAATGTTGATGAGGCCCTGCCATATCAGCTTTAAAAACCTCACTACCGATATCCACGACCAAAATTGATTTGTAAAAGCGGCGGTACCGATCCCCCATGATTTGACACACAAGATATTTTGATATCCTTTATAATGTAGAGTATTTTCATAAATGACCCTCCCAAATAGAAATGTTTGACAATTCAAATCCACCCGTCATAACATTTACGCTTACGCCGGTTATAACACTGAAATGGTCACCAATATTAACCTAGTATGAAGTAGGCAAGGGCGCCGCCACCTTCCGAAAGTTGGGGTGGGGGGGGGGGTGACTTGAGGCATTCTGAAGTCGATTCTTTCCATGCAACGCCCATAGGCGTAATGTTAAAATCCGAAAATGTTGAGAGGGACACGTCCCCCCGTCCCCCCTTTGGCGGAGCCCTGCTAGTAGGTAACGAATTGTAAGCTGTTTGAAACCACCATTATTTCCGATACCAATGAACGATAATGCACTTGCTACTCTTAAAAAATGTCACAAAAGCATCAACACAATCGCAGAATGCAACGTACACCTTACGAAAAATGTGTCCCAACGAGAAAATATGACATCTCCCAATGACCGACCGCGACCAGCGCTGGCGTCACGCATAACTGCCGTAGGCACAAGGCCTAAACACTCACCAGTAATGGTAAAATCCGACGTATTCCTGGTTTAATAACTTAACTAACTCCACCTCCCGCGCACAGCCTCGATCGCGACAGACTGCGTTTCACACGGGAACGCGCCCGGCTTCCGCCAAAACCGCCTGCGGCGCTCAGCGGTGTGCCATCCCTCAGCCGCCGTCCGCCAATAGGCGGCCAGGGGGGCGGAGCTTAGCTGCATGCGGCTGACTCATACCGAGCTGCGCCGCACCCAAATCCCAACAGCGCCCCTAACGACGAAAACTTCTGTAAATGACTTCATGGCAAATATTTGGCTGGCTAGCAATCAGGGCCTCCCGTAAGTAAGGAACTGGGTGGGTAAATGCCCACCCAGTGGCCAGTGCTCCAAGATGCCCTCCCAGTGGCGAGAATTTGCCCACCCAGTTGTAAACTATGAAATTACGGGCATCCGTAATCTCCCGTCCCCTCTCTTCATGTATCATGTTCATGTGTCTCATTTGTATCATGTAAAGTGCCGCGAATGGTGCTAAAATATATAATGTGTATAGTCCAGTAGCGGCGGAAGAGGGGGCAGCCGGCAGGGGGGCGGGGGGGGGGGCAGTTGCCCTCCCAAACTCAGCCGAGGGGCGCTTTGTGTTTGGCATGGGGCTGCTGGCCTGGGAGGGGGCGCTCTGGCCGCCTGAGAGGGTGGCGCTCTGGCCGCCTGAGAAGGGACGCTCTGGCCGCCTGAGAGGGGACGCTTTGGCCGCCTGAGAGGGCGCGCTCTGGCAGCCTGAGAGGGGGAGCTCTGGCCACATGAGGGGGCGCCTGGCTGCCTGAGTGGGGACGCTCTGCCGCCTGAGAGGGGGCGCTCTGGCCGCCTGAGAGGGGGCGCTCTGGCCACCTGAGAGGGGGCGCTCTGTCCGCCTGAGGGGACTCTTTGGTCGCCTGAGGGGCGCTCTGGCCGCCTGTGTTTCAAGGCCTCATCTTACATGGATTTGAAAGGAAATAGTATCCGCTCACGAAAGCACATGCTAATTTGGATGAAGCAATATGCCAAACGTTTATATTTGATACACAAAAGCGTATACTTCAACAGAGACCATAATTGAGCAGACTTGTAAATCGTGAGGTAGAAGCAAGGGCGGATCCAGGATATTTTAGGAGGGGTGGCCGCAGGCCAATTTAGGAGCGCCTTCCAAAAATCCAGGAGCGCCGTGATAGCAATGTTCGTTAAGCCGCAGCTGGAGCGAACGGGAGACATTAAAACAAGCAGCACACATGAAATATAGTACGTATTTTCGCTGTATGTGAATGCCTCAATCCATCACAGGGCGCCTGGCGGCGCCCGGCGACGGACAGCCCGTGGGGCGCCCTTAGTGGCGGGGGGGGGGGGGGCCGCGACCGCTGCGGCCACCCCCTGTATCCGCCCCTGGGTAGAAGCAAGGTCGATTGAAACCCTGGCAGATCTTTAGATACAAATATATTATTTAATGATCGGCAAGGCAAGAAAAAATTTCCTTTCGTTAGACAAAACGGTTGTGTATGTCATTGTCAAAAATTGTGTTAAAATTATCAATAGCATGCCAAGTATGTATTTTAGTGCCCAAATGAATTATTAAAATAGACAAGCTTTCGACATCACTGTCATCATCTGGTCTGAAGTTTTTTTATAATATTTTTGAATGACACAAAATAACAAAAACAGATTCGCTCATGTCACAGTCATGATGGTATCTTCCGGTATAACCAAAAATATAAAGATGTGTGTCATTCAATTTTTTGTTTAAACTTCAGGCCTGATGAATAGATGATGACAGTGATGTCGAAAGCTTGTCTATTCGAATAATTAATTTGGGCACTAAAGTACATACTTCATAGGCGTAGGAAAAGGGGGACCAGGGGGACACTTGCCCCCCCCCCCTACTTATTAAAGTGGAGGGGTCAACCATATGTTTGCCCCCCCCCCCAAACACACACACACACACACACACACACTTTTTCTCCGTAAGTTAATTAAAGGGATATTACCACCTCCGGAAGATTTATAAAAAGCAAATTCCCCCATTTTACATTCCCTGAATACGCCTATGATTTTTTATTTTGTTTTTGTCTTTTGATATATTAAAGACCAGTACATTTGAAGCTCAAAAACGTTTGGAAATGAAAATCGGTCGAGCTACATGCCCGCAATGACCTTTCAAAAAACACCCAAAATGTTCGTATTGTTTGCCCCCTGGCCCCCCATTTTTGAACAAAACAAAAATGTTGGGGTCTAAAAAGAGAGATCTTGTCATGGCGAATCGAATGGCGTTGTCCCCATCGAAATCGACCGAGAGGTTCTCGAGATATCTGGGGGGGGGGCAGAAACTGCCCCCCACCCCCCCCCCCCCCCCCCCGCAGGTTAACGTAATTTTGACTGCCCGCAGGGAATAAATAGGGTTAAAGGGAGATAATTACCTTTTTCCACAAAAATGGAGTTAGCACCTGAAATCGATAGACGAGGCCAAAATATAATGTAAATTCATCACATTTTGCATATAAACATCCTACCGAAAGATATTGTCAATTTCCTACCGATAAGCGATCCACGCTTATATCGGTCGGTACTCAGCAAGTACTTGGTAACGAATTCAGTAAATTAGCCTCCATACGCATTGTTATTTATCATGAAGGTATGCAATATGTTTCCTGCACTCTATCTTTTGCGAATAAGTGCCACAAATTTTATGAACAATCAACAATCATTTGCAAAAAAGTACATTGACATCGGCAGTTTAGCTTGGCACCGGACGGCCGGTGTCAAACTAAACTACGGCGACCTATTTAGTGTGGGCGATTTGTTTTCAAGTGCCCATTCAACAACGTTGAATAGATTGATGCAAAAGCGCCAGATGTTGCGCTTTCCAATAGTGGAGGGTAAATACCGATCATTAATTTTCCCAAGCTTCCAACTTCGAATTAGGGAATAATTGTATTTAATTCTTAAATTTAGATAACAACATTGTAATACCATAACGGTAGCCAAAGAAATTGTTGCTAACAAAATAAAAAGGTGATCATCTCCCTTTAACAGGATAACTTTGTGCATTGAACTTTGGTGTGCTGTCGTGGATTCGTTTTGCTAGATAGGGAATATCCGACTTGAAAAATGCAAATTTCAAGATGTTTCATGTTAGGATGTGTATTAGTCCAATAAACACAAACAAACAAAACACAAAATGAATTATCTGCGAATAATAACCATTTTAAAACTGACATTTATTATTAAACACCCTGTAGGTAGATATTTTCCGTTGTTATTTCTGGAAACGTATTTAACTGTCCATGCGCAAGCTGTATGACCCTGATCAATTTCACATTCACAGGTTCAGTTTCACAGTTACCATTTTAAACATCCCAACATTTTAACTTGTAACATTATTATTTCATAGATTGTAACATCTAAAGATTCCGGCTTTTGTATATCACCATTCTCTCAACCAATTAGCTTGTCTTCTTGGCGGACTGGGACGGCAAACCTCTCGCAGTAAAGTTTGTTTTGCCATCAGATAAATTGCATGCGTCTGAATGAGCAAGCAAAAAAGAGTAGGTGGATTCGTCCATAATTGGTAAGTAAGGAAAATATTTAAGGTAACTGACACAGAATCCAAACAAGAATCGAAACGCTTCTGGCGGAACCTATCTCCGCCATGTTCTATAGCGCCATCCGTTGCAGTTGATTCATTTGATGTTCCGAATACCACTGGCGGATCCAGGGGGCGGGGCGGCAGGGGCAAAAGCCCCCCCCCCCCCCATCCCACGCTCGACGGGGCGGCAATAGAAATTAGCCCCCCCCCCCAAACCAAATCCGCTGAAACGGGTGATGAAAAATGGGTACTGACTGCGAAAAATAACCTTTTGCGACCAAAAAAAATACGTTTTTTCCTCGTTCGTGTTTCCTCTATTGTGTAGCATTTTGGTAGCAGGAGGGAAAGTGGCGCGTGCATATTTGGAAATATCTCATACAAAATCGAGAACCATAATACTTAAAGGAAATAGTTCACCTTCAACATTAGTTTTAAACTGAAATAGCAGTTTTGTAGCCCGTGATGGGAAACCCCTATCTGCAAGTTTTCTTGACTGAAAAGACTCTCCAGCCGAATATATTTGATTTTTTTGGCGAAGGAATGCGGTCCTGGCGAAATAATGTGGTGCTGGATCTAGCCCTGGCAGAAGCTATACCATCAGCCAACCAGCTTGCAGCTAGTGCTAGCAAGCGAACCGCCGGCCGCCGGTTGGCACATCTCCAATGCGAGTCTGTCCTTACGCGACTACTTTCTAATCTGATTGGCTGAACCATTTTTTTTAAATTCGCGTGACGTCAGGACTCTGACTTAGAGAGTATGCATATAGTTTTGATAAACAATAATAATTTACAGCCTTCTGTCCTGAATCGGCGCGATATAAGGCCATTTTTGACAATATACAAATAAATTGTATTAACAAAATATAATCAAATCGTGTTTGGGAAAATTTTCCAAGGTGAACTATTTCCTTTAAAGGGAGTGTGCCTACTCACATCGCTTATTTGGGGTTATTGACACTGGTCTATAGAACATAATTTTCTGAATTGCCCCATGACTTCGTTTCTCCAGATTCGCCCTAGTTGCTGAGATATTCCAAATACTCCAGGAACTTGCTGGGAGCAAAAAGTTATCGGGTAGACTCCAGAGGGCTTCCGCTACTAGAAACACTGCAACTACCGATTAAACTGCTAGCATATTGTTAGCACCGGCTAATAGCAATTCAACAAAACACCACGTGCACGCTGATAGCAGCAGCCGAACAGAAACTGGACGGCCATCATGTTTTTCGATGATGGCCGTTTCGATGATGGCCGATGGCCATTTTCTGAAGAAGATATAAATTTAGAGCTACGAAACTTGCACATAATAAAGTGGTCATGACCTGCATGACCTGATAGTTGATACTCGGTACGTCACTGTCCCTAAGTATGATGGGCCTTGACTTTGTATTCGACATTTCCAAATATGCGTGCGCGCGTCTGGCGCTATTTTCGATCTGGAGCGATTCCTACAACCAACGTAAGTTAAAAAACGTCGCGTTTTGGTGCCAAAGTTTATAGCGCTGAATAGCGTGCGTGGAACGCATTTCTACAGTATTTGAGGAATTGTGACTGGGACTTGGGTATCGTTGTTTTCCTTTTCCCTGTAAACATGTAGCCAAATAAAATTCACACTTTGTGAATGTGTAGGTAAAGTTAATATTTTGCATTGTCAAGGTTATTTTAAATTACTATAGCTTGGGATGGCTACTTTGGCCTCAGGTCATATCCAGACTCAAGTAATTTCAGGTACCAATTTAAATCTGACACACATTTTTCACCATGTTTAGGTTCTTATCCCGGTGCATTTTATGGGTGCTATGAGTATATAATTTTCCCAAACTTCCAACCTTGAATTAGGGAATAATTGTATTTAATTCTTAAATTTATATCACATCATTTTAATACCATAACGGTAGCCAAATAAATTGTTGCTAACAAAATCAAAAGGTGATTATCTCCCTTTAAACCTTTTTATCTTTGCATCTCAGCGGAGTGCAAAGATACAAATATTCCTGCACTGCGGACCCAATGACAAATCAACTTCCACTAGCTATATAAAGCTTCAACCTAACCTATATTATGAGAAAAAAAATGTTCTTTATCTCGCGGCTAACGCAATATAATTTGTCATAGATTACTGGTCTGAATCATTCAAATGGTGCGAATGGTTAGCAACGGTAATTCGACTTCAATCATCTAAGAAACATACACATTCACAAAATGTGTTGCACGGTTTTGGCATTTTGATTTATTGTTAGATATTAAGAGTGAAAGCTGACGATATGCACAATAAACTGAATTACATCAAGGCTTCAATGAATTGTTCCGTTACTTTCTAGGCCCAGATTTGGAAAACTGGCATCGCCTCTGCCGGAAGAGAGGGGATGGTAGGGGCGCCTAGCCGCCTGTGCCGCCCGGTACAGAGGGAGGGTCGGGGGGGGGGGGGGGGGGGAAGGGACGCAGTGGGTGTTCCGAGACACCGAGGTGGCCTGTCAGAACCAGCTTTGCAGGTGATTGATGAGTTCGTGACGGAAGATATTGCAGTTTCTTCCGGGCGTGCGACTGTAGAAATGCCAATGGGCGTGCATGGGAAGAGGGATATGTTTCTGATGACCGGTGACGAAAAATGGAAAGCGGCGGCAGCTGAAAGGAAGGGGTTTCGATGGCGTCAAGCTGTCTGCCTCGGCCATAGTCCTTTGTCACTAGGATGTCATCTTTCAAAGTGGGAGGAATCAGGAATGTAATTGATTTTGGAATGCGATACGATCTTCCATGTCAGGAACGGTCCCTATGGATGCAGCAATCAGTCAAGCCCGGTGTCCACCGGGCGAGTCGGTGCGGATCCGCCGCAGCCTACCATTTGTGCACCGCTGCGGAAGGGTCAGAAAGGTCAGCGAAGGTCAGATTTGGGTTCGACTCCCCTTGTAAACAATGGATATTCCCGGAATCGTGAGGCGCCTTTCGCCCCAACGACTGCGGCGCGGTGGGCATCGAGGGTTTCCGCCAGCCGGCGTGGCACCGCCCCATGCGGCGGGCCGCGCGGCGAAAAGTTGGACGAGTTTAACATTTGCGCCGCAGAGGCGTGCGGTCGGGCTTTCCCGTCGCATCTGCGGCCATTTTGTATGACGTGGACTATCTTACGGATGCGTGATGCGTGATGTCAGATGGTGCGGGGTGGTGACGAGGTGAAACCAGTCACTCACGGTGTGATTCAGGGATCGCTATTAGGACCAATTTTATTTTTAATTTTTACTAACGAGTTGTCATCGTATTTATATTCAAAAACAGTGATGTACGCTGATGACGTTCAGTTTCTGCATCGGGGATCACCCAAAGGAGTCTTGGAGTTGAAATCACAAGTTGAATGCACGCTGGATCTGGCAAGTCATTGGTTTATTCAAAACTGCCTTAAAATGAATCCTACAAAGACTGATTTTATTCTAATAAAATCGCAAAGGCGGTGGCTTAACTCGGAATTAAATGTACAATTTGGCAACGCACTCATCCAGCCCTCCGCCAACACCAATATTCTGGGCGTGATAGTCGATGCCGGACTGACGTTCGAGTCACATGTGTCAGCAGTGATTCGCCTATGTTACGCCACCTGGGTGGACTGTCGAAATCCGCGAGGGGCTTACCAAGGGAAGTCAAGAAGATGATCGTAGAAATGTTGATTTTCCCTCACATCCGCTACTGCATGTCTGTTTGGTCTGGTTGTGGTGTTGTGCAGCGACACCGTCTACAGAAGGTCATAAACCACTGTGCACAGGTTGTTATGGGAGCGCGGCGCTCTGCCCATGTGACTGCATTGTTGGAGGAGCTTGAATGGCCCCAGATAGACCGGTTAGTGGCGAAGAGTGACTGTGGGACTTTACACTACCTCTTAAAGGGATTATACGGGTTTCCATCCTGCAAGGAAATGCACTTTTTTGCAGTTATATGAGCTTTAAACACGTTTAAGACATATACCAGGGACCTAAATGCTCATTTAGTCCATTATTTCAGCAATTATCAGCGTTATAACTTTGACGTTTTTCGAGACTTGTATCAGATAACGAGTACTTGATCGGCATTACTGTCCACCACTTTTTCATCTTAGAATCTGCATCAAATTCGATGGTGCAGTAATGTGCGCGGCTGAGACAAAATAGTGGTTACGAACTCAGAAGCAAGATGCCGCTATCAGTATATAGTATATATGCCGCTATATCAAGACCACCTTGGCATACGTGACAATTATTACGCTCTTTGCCAACTGGATGACGATTGAAGAAGGAGTTACTAAATTCAAGACGCTCTAGGCCAGGCAAGAAATGTCATGCGTTTAATCGTTTTTCATAAATTTTAGAGCTTTGAATTATCTGCAATTCCTACACTGGATCACAAAAAGATTATTAAATTCAATTCTTACGGGACTCTGTATTACTACATACTTTTCGTTCGGGTTTTGTGATTTTTGTGGGGGTTTTCCTTGCGGCCTTTAGCGTTGAGAATTTGGTGGTGGCGTATTATTTTTTTGGCATGAAAATTCCTATTCCGTTCGCGAACGGAATAGGAATTAGCCTAGCGTAGTTTATACGAGACTTTGACGTCCAAAAGGTAGGACTTCAAAACCTGTAGAGGACATGAATCTGGAAGGTTAGAAAGGAAAAAAAACGCCATAATTTGGCCCAATTTCTCAAATTGACTCAATTTCCGAAGAGATATTTCCTGCATGCCTAGAGAATATAAAGCCCGTGTAAACTCGGCTTCTATCTCCACTACAATGTGTGCATAAGCTTCTCAAACATAACATAGGCGTAGCCAAATAATATTGTAACACTCAACTTCACTGATGAAATCAAATGCTTCGCTATTTGGCACATTTTCTTTCTTTTTCTAACCGCCACCTATTAATAGGTGACCAGGAGTGCCCCCGCCCTAGATCCCAACGACGCACGACACCTTACGTTAACACCAGAGAACAAAAAAGAAAATGTCGCGGAACTCCCAGCTAAGAAATGGAAACAAACATAGAAAAGCATATGAAGAGAGGTAGTTTGGGTGTTAGATGTGGTGATATAAGAGAAGGCGGAAAGTAGTCATTGTTGAAAACAGCAAATGACTGCCCCCCCCCCCCCAACTACGTCCCAGGATATCATCCTCACTCATCCTCAACCAGGACAGGATTAGGATGGATTCATTCACTCTCATCCTCATCTAGGACAGGATGAGGATGGATTGATTCACTGTGTTAGTAAAGGGGATATCAGTCATACAGGGCGGAGGACAAATTCTGGTCTATTTTCATTATGCTATTTCATACATGCTACGTTTCATCGCCACTACTAGAGATGTACCTAGGGACCGATGATTTTGAGTATCCAAGCCCACCAAAGGCAGTAGCAGATCTTCCGAAGGGGAAAAAACACTTCTAGTTATTACGACGTTTGAAATGCTTGACGCGATCTATTCCCCGTGCTTCTCTCATTTTGACCAAACTCCAGAATGCCTGTGCGCAGCTTCCAGACAGCTATGCAGCAACTGGTTGACACCAGACCCTGGATCCGTTGGTTATGCCTTCCCAAGTCATGCGCGAGACCGTCTCCACATTTGTTGCGATGCTGTATGTTGTAAAAATTAGCCATGTATCTCGCCAACTGATCAGCGATCACACATACCTGCTACGAAAATACCGTATCGGTTCACCACTA
>JAXIVJ010003160.1:0-80000 GCA_036785665.1 Chirona hameri | reverse complement strand
CTGGATCTGTGGACGGCGGCGGCGGCGGCGGGGGGTCGGGTCTCTGCAGACAGCAGCCTGATCGGGTTCTCTGAGTCACCATTCCTTTGTTGGTCAGCCCCGAGTGTGTCACTGGTACTGTTTCTGACGTGCTTGGTGCTGCCATGCAGCGTGTTGACTGTCTAATGTAGCGTGGTTGGAGCCGGGGTCTCAGCAAGCCGTCTCTGTGAAGGTCTGCCGGTTTCCAACTGACGGCGATATCGCACTGGTCTCTCGACAGGTCTAGCCGGGCAGAAGCCTACGACGAGGACGAGGAGGCGCACGGTGGCGGCCCGGGGGTACAGTGCGCCCATCAATAGCACCCACTCCTGTACCCCCAACTAGGAAGCGATGTGGCGCCGCCGCCGGGCCTGCCTGAGCGGGCGGCGGACGGCGGTGGACGGCGGCGGACGGTGAGAGGCGCCCTGCGGCGGACGGTGAGAGGCGCCCTGCGGCGGTAGGAGAGCCGCGCGTGGCGGCGAATCACCGCCAGCAGCTGTGGTGCGCCAACGGGCTCCGGAGCCGGCGGCCAGGCCAGGCGATGGCGGCAGAACCTGTGTGGGCAGCCGTGCTGTTCTGGAGAGTGCTGGGACAGGGCAGGCGATGTCGCGTCTGGGGACTCCGGCGGCAGGACCTGTGTGAGTAGCCGTGCTGTTCTGGAGAGTGATTGAGGAGGGAGAGTGACGGGACAGGGCAGGCGATGTCGCGTCTGGGGACTCCGGCGGCAGGACCTGTGTGAGCAGCCGTGCTGTTCTGGAGAGTGATGGAGGAGGGAGAGTGACGGGACAGGGCAGGCGATGTCGCGTCTGGGGACTCCGGCGGCAGGACCTGTGTGAGTAGCCGTGCTGTTCTGGAGAGTGATGGAGGAGGGAGAGTGACGGGACAGGGCAGGCGATGTCGCGTCTGGGGACTCCGGCGGCAGGACCTGTGTGAGCAGCCGTGCTGTTCTGGAGAGTGATGGAGGAGGGAGAGTTGAGTGAGCAGCCGTGCTGTTCTGGAGAGCGAGGGAGAGGTGATGTGGGGTGTTGTCGCCGGTGAGAAGGCGTGATGCCTGGCCGGTTCCGGAGAGCCACGAAGCAAGACCAAGCGAACCGAGGTGGCTTTACGGATCGACGGCTCGAATCAGGACAAGGCGCGGAAGGAGGTACGGCTCGCAATCAGGGGACATGGCTGGACGAGAGACTGCGAAATCGGGAGACGGTCGAACGAGGGACAGCGTCAATGCGATGGCAAAGCCGAATGAGAGACTGTACGAACTCAGAGGCGTAACCGAGCCAGAGATGGGTCGAACTCGGTAAGACTGGACGGGAGAAGGAGAGGCGCGCGGTGCGCTCCGTGATCGGGGAGCAGCGGACGGCGGATCACCGGCGCTGTGCGGCGCCCTGGTGACCCGACGCGACGTGACAGACCGACCCAGCCGTGCTGCGCTCCCCGATCGTGGTGTAAATCTGTATACGTGTACGTGTGGGTGCGTGGGTGCGCGCGCTCGTGTGTGTGTGTGTGTGTGTGTGTGTGTGTGTGTGTGTGTGTGTGTGTGTGTGTGTGTGTGTGTGTGTGTGTGTGTGTGTGTGTGTGTGTGCGTGCGTGCGTGCGTGCGTGCGTGCGTGCGTGCGTGCGTGCGTGCGTGCGTGCGTGCGTGCGTGCGTGCGTGCGTGCGTGCGTGCGTGTGTGTGTGTGTGTGTGTGTGTGTGTGTGTGTGTGAAATCCTAGGCGAGTTCTGCTCGGTAGAGGCGGGGCGGGCGCAGGGTCAGTGTATGCCGCTACGTCCCTGAACTGCGGGTCCTCTGGCGGCTGGTGAGTCGGTAGCGGCACCGTAGCCGGCTGTAGAGCGCCAAGCTGAGTATATTCGTTTCCGTTCCATGTGTGCATAAATCCCGTGCGAGACGAGTCGCCCCGGTCGATCCCGGGCGACTGGACGTTCCCAGGTCATGGCTGTTGTGGCATCTCGTACCGATATTTTGCATAACTTCTCCACCCGGGGCGCACCTGCGTATATTCGTGTGTTCGCCGCCTGGTGTTTTATAGGCCGCCGGCAGCCGAGTGCCCCCGATGCACGTAGAAAAGGCCGTTTTTCCTCCGGCTTGATTCTGTCACGCGTATCTTTGCTTACACGCGACTCCTCTGACTGGTCCTGTATATGAAGCTCCTTTCACAATAAATCCAGCCGTGTTGGGCCGCGAGTTTCTGAGGCAGACAGGACACCAGTGCACAGTGGTGCACATTTTCCGATTTCAGTGGTGAATTTTCCGATTTAGCCCGCATCAAGTCCGGAGGCATGTTTTATTGTTTTTCGGAATCTCAATTTTGTCTTACCGATACCAATTGGAAATTGTCTTTATTTGTCTAAAATCATCATGTTTTATCGATTTGAGAGCCTTGAGACTTGACACTGACACTTGCGGCGGTCAAAGTGGCGTCTTCCGCACAGAGCCAGTGAGCTGGCAGAATGTGTGATGTTATAAAAAAACATTAAAAATACGGGACAATCGGAACCCGTCAGCTCAAATAAGTTTTATAACACCAAGCAGAGACTTCATTGAATCTATTTCAGGGCTAATAACTTCCCGGATTACGAAGGTCCGGTTTTGTCGACTTCTTATATCACACATAAATTTCGTTGGATTTTTGCATTTTGAAGTAGAAAATCAGCAATGAAGATAACGCTAGGGAGAGAGAGATAAAACCTATACAGCCGTAAAAAGCACCGAATTACTTCGGATACAATGCGTTGCTCTTGCGACCTTGCTCGTTACAGACGCTCAAACATGGCAAATTTGAAAAAATCGTTTCATACATGATGGTGCCAGGTGCTGTTAGTGCCGTATTTGGCACCAAAGCAATGCATTGCTTTGCACCTGCCACCATGATTTCTACCATTACACCATTGCAATGATGTAATGCTTTAACGCAAAATGTAATTGTAATTGTAATTTTGATGTAATTTGTAACGCAAAACTCGCTCAAAAGTACCCCAGGGTACGATTTGGGTGTGGTAGGCGACCCAGGAATCTGATGCTGAGAACTCCTATAAGGTGATTTCAAGCAACCCAAACTATTCAGGTATGTTGATTGTGACACATGGTCCATGCTATACATTTGTATTCGCTTCATAGCAATTACTTTTTACTTATATTTTTGCAATTTTCCCATCTCTTTTAGGAAATGTAAACCATTGGTAGGGCCCAGAGAAGCATTGGTATGGCCCAAATGTACATTGGTAGGGCTTGGGCCCTACTAGGCCTATAGAAAACGACGCCCCTGCCCCAGTGAATTTATGCGGAAGGGAACATTGCAGGCTCATATGGCCTATGGTCCAAAAAACAAAATGCCACGAGTTTTCACAATTATCATTGCTTGGGGGCATTTTTTTAACAATAGAATAGTTTTCAGTGCCCAAAAGTACCACAACAGGGTATGTTTTGGGTACCGTAAGCGACTCCCATGAATGTAGGCGCGCTAAATCGGAAAATTCACCACTGTCCAGTGTCAAAATTCCTTTACTGCCCAGTGGTACCTAACGGCATATATATGTTAAAGGGAATAAATTAATCCCATCACCGAAATCACTAACTTCATCACCGTAAATGACTTAAAATCACCGAAACGTCACAACATATTGAGGATTCGGCCGATGGACTTCTTTAAAAAATATTTTAACTGGCTCCAAGGGTTAGGTTAGGATAAATGCTTGATAAAGAAATGGTGATGCTTTAACATGGAAGCCAATGAGAAAGTGGTCATTTCGGTGATGGATTAAACATTTCGGTAATGGATTATGCTTACCCTGCCTATACTTAAATCATTGGACGTTATGACTCGACTCAGTCTCGTTCTTACAGAAAGATGCACCGTCACTATTACCACATTTCCGACTGTAATACAAACCTGGCGACATAGCAGAAGACTGGGATAACTCGAGTGTGTGATTCCAATCGAATAATCTTCCGGCGTGACACCGCGCCGTATTCCGGCGGATATCCGCCCGAGACGCTCCATGTGGCGCATCGGTGACGAGAGCGGCCCATCCGACGCAACCTCGGTCCACGTCACTCACATGTGTATATTTAGCACGGGGACCGATCACTGCTGAATCACCGACTGTCGGCGGCCGGTGATCGGCACACCAAAGTTACGGTTGTCACGAGAAACTAAACACTCTTTGGTCTGGACACGATACAAATTGGACAACACCGGCCCTCACTGGGACGGCCCAGTCAGTGATTGACACGGCACGAGGTCACTCCGTCAGCTGGCGACAGCGTATCACAGCCGGTGAGCCGCCGTGGGATGGGGTGGGCCCCCGGGCGTCGGGACCTCCCGGGTAAACTCTCTTCCCTCTCGTCAAGGCAGGCCTGCACAGCGAACGGCGTATGAACCGCGGTCCGCGAAGCACACTACCGCTAACTCTAGTGGCTCCCAACATCGTACTTCACATAACGAAGTCATTTTACTTCACTCATCAGAGCGATCACTAGCTGCAGTGCAGTGTAGCCATTCATTATACACACACTCCCGCAAACACGTGAACGAACAAACACGCGCAACCTGAATACACACGGGCTCGACAGGCAACACACAAACATACTCGTACACAATCTACATCAGACAGCACAGACGGCACACTGGCGTTGTCGTGCGCGAAGTGGCTCCCCGGGTCCTCCGGTCAGCCCGGGTCTGCTTTGCAGTCCAAACGGTTCCCACCGCCGCGCCACTGAGGGGACCAGTATCTCCACTTCGCCGCACTGCACTGCCACTGTACCCCTGTACCCCTGAGACCCTGAGACGCCGACCCCCGAGAGTCGGCGTGACCGTCAATGTGACGGCCGGTCGCGTCACTGGCGTCACTGGCGTCACTGACGTCGTCTGGTGGCCGCGGTGTGGGTCCTCACCTCCCAGCAGCCCGGGCAGCGGCGGCTCAGCAGCACCGACAGTGTGCCGCTGCTGCTCCGCCGCCGGAGCCGTCGGAGCCGGGGACAGCCGATGCCACCCTCCACCGCAGGCCGCTAGTCAGCCGCCAGCGGGTCCTCCTGCTCCTCCTCCTGTTGCTCCTCTTCTTCATTCTGCTTCTCCTCTTGCTGCTGCTGCTGTTCTGTCTCGGCAGTGTCGGCGGCAGGACTGTCTTCAGTGCCTGCCTCGTCCCCGTCCACCTCCATACGTGTGTCGTCTCCACCGCTGCCGTCCCGACCATCCTCCTCCGTCACTGCAGCGTCCTCCGCCGCGGCCTCCCCGGCGACATCCCGCTGCGCCCCCTCTCCCTGCTGCGGGTCGGGTGACGTAGGCTTCTCTTCGGACGTCTTCGCCTCGCCCGCCGGCTCGGCAGCTGTCGCCTCCCCCTCTGCCCGTTTCTCGCTGACAAACTCTCCGGTGAACACGTCCACCAGCACGGGCGGCTCAGCGGAGGCGGGCTCCGGCTCGGGCCGCGATTCGTCCCAGTCGGAGTCGGCGAACAGCACGTCATGAGTGGACACGTCCACGTCCTCACACGCGTCCTCCAGAACCTCCTGCGAGAAGAGAGACGGTGACCTCAGGTCAGCACAAGACAGACGGACACCTCCTCAAGCTAGGGTAGTTAGAACAGGCGGTGACCTCAGATCAGGACAAGACAGACGGACACCTCAAGTTAGGGTAGTTAGAACAGGCGGTGACCCCAGAGCAGGGCAGGGCAGATGGTCACCTCCTCAAGTTAGGGTAGTTAGAACAGGCGGTGACCTCAGAGCAGGGCAGGGCAGATGGTCACCTCCTCAAGTTAGGGTAGTTAGAACAGGCGGTGACCTCAGGTCAGGACAAGACAGACGGACACCTCCTCAAGGTAGGGTAGTTAGAACAGGCGGTGACCTCAGGTCAGGACAAGACAGATGGTCACCTCCTCAAGTTAGGGTAGTTAGAACAGGCGGTGACCTCAGGTCAGGGCAGGGCAGATGGTCACCTCCTCAAGTTAGGGTAGTTAGAACAGGCGGTGACCTCAGAGCAGGGCAGGGCAGATGGTCACCTCCTCAAGTTAGGGTAGTTAGAACAGGCGGTGACCTCAGGTCAGGACAAGACAGACGGACACCTCAAGTTAGGGTAGTTAGAACAGGCGGTGACCTCAGGTCAGGGCAGGGCAGATGGTCACCTCCTCAAGTTAGGGTAGTTAGAACAGGCGGTGATCTCAGGTGAGGACAAGGCAGATGGTCACCTCCTCAAGTTAGGGTAGTTAGAACAGGCGGTGACCTCAGAGCAGGGCAGGGCAGATGGTCACCTCCTCAAGTTAGGGTAGTTAGAACAGGCGGTGACCTCAGAGCAGGGCAGGACAGCGTTGGATCGATCAGTGTGACGCAAAACGATTGGGTTAAGACATTAGTACCGTGCCCTTTGGACGGCGGCATATAATCGCTTGTAGTTGCTCATTCATAACGGAGTTTTCGCGCAAAAAAAGCCTCACTGGGTAGTCATTGCCTCACTGCACCAGCATATGGACCTACAAAGTACAATGTCAACTGCAGGTACAGCCTCAAACGTGCCGCGTGTCGCATATGTCTGCCCTCTATCCATAGGGTGCCAGTCCACCTCACTGCACTCACCGCGTCCTCCTCCTGGACGTTGACCTCCTTCATGAAGACCTCCAGCTTGACCAGCTCGGTGAACGACTCCACCTTGATGTACTTGCACGGACGGAAATGTACCTTGTAGTGCTCGCGCATCAGGTGGGACTGCTGCGCGGAGAAGTCGCAGTAGCCGCAGCACATGTTGCCGCGGCTGCCGCCGTAGAACAGGTGGCGCCACCGGTGGTTCTCCGTGGTGTCGCGCCGTATGTTGGCGTAGGGGCACAGCTCGCACCAGTGCACCTTACGCGGCGGCTCAGAGTCCTCTGCGGAGGACACGGAGGTAGCACGCGTCAGACAACGATGCCAGATGAACAGAGGTAGCACGCGTCGGACGATGCCAGATGAACAGAGGTAGCACGCGTCAGACAACGATGCCAGATGAACAGAGGTAGCACGTGTCGGACAACGATGCCAGATGAACAGAGGTAGCACGCGTCAGACAACGATGCCAGATGAACAGAGGTAGCACGCGTCAGACAACGATGCCAGATGAACAGAGGTAGCACGCGTCAGACAACGATGCCAGATGAACAGAGGTAGCACGCGTCAGACAACGCTGCCAGATGAACAGAGGTAGCACGCGTCAGACAACGATGCCAGATGAACAGAGGTAGCACGCGTCAGACAACGATGCCAGATGAACAGAGGTAGCACGCGTCAGACAACGATGCCAGATGAACAGAGGTAGCACGCGTCAGACAACGCTGCCAGATGAACAGAGGTAGCACGCGTCAGACAACGATGCCAGATGAACAGAGGTAGCACGCGTCAGACAACGATGCCAGATGAACAGAGGTAGCACGCGTCAGACAACGATGCCAGATGAACAGAGGTAGCACGCGTCAGACAACGATGCCAGATGAACAGAGGTAGCACGTGTCGGACAACGATGCCAGATGAACAGAGGTAGCACGCGTCAGACAACGATGCCAGATGAACAGAGGTAGCACGCGTCAGACAACGATGCCAGATGAACAGAGGTAGCACGCGTCAGACAACGATGCCAGATGAACAGAGGTAGCACGCGTCAGACAACGCTGCCAGATGAACAGAGGTAGCACGCGTCAGACAACGATGCCAGATGAACAGAGGTAGCACGTGTCGGACAACGCTGCCAGATGAACAGAGGTAGCACGTGTCGGACAACGCTGCCAGATGAACAGAGGTGGCACGCGTCAGACAACGATGCCAGATGAACAGAGGTAGCACGCGTCAGACAACGATGCCAGATGAACTCAAACAGTTGAGCTCCGAGACACTGTAGTAATGGACGACTCCAGTAAAGACTGCACAGAATAAGTGATTGAACCTGAAACTTAAAATGTGAGTAGCCAGGATCCTGCGACCTGAAGAAAGTTTGAACATGTGCAGATGTTCGCTTTGATAAACAAACAGCAAAACGACATGAAATTAAATACATGTGGAAATTGTATGAGGAATCAATTCAACAAAATGATAAATATGTTTTTTTTTTCTGCCGTTCGTCATTATGCAATTTTGTCTCTGCTGTACGTCTCATGTATGCCAGCACCTCGAAGCTGGCTAACCTTTGAGCGCGTCCTGTTCCTCCCTGACCCGCTGCAGCACCAGCTGCTGCCTCTCCACGGTGGTCAGCTCCGGAGGCCCCGTGTACGCCGGCCCCTTGCCGGCGGGGCGCGGAGACTCGGCCTCCCCGCCTCCAACACCGCCAGCAGGGCGAGGCGAGGACGACCCAGAATCCTGTCCAGAGACCAGGGCACTGGCCGCCTCTTCCATGGGCGGCGGGCGGATGCCGTGTCGCTTCATGTGGTTGCAGAAGTTGGGGTAGTACTTGACGGAGTAGTCGCAGATAGAGCATGTGAACTTGTTCTGGATGTTGTGCAGGCTGACGTGTTTGATGTACTGCTCGCGCTTCTCGAAGGCTGACGGGCAGCGGCGGCACTTGTAGCGTTTCTCGCGCTCGCGGCCGTACCGGTCGAGCACGGTTGGGTAGGCGAAGTCTGGGTTGCCGGCTCGCTCAGCGTAATACGGGCTGGACGGGTCCATGCTGGGCGGCGCAAACCGCATCACCTTCCGTGACGGCACGTTCTTCTCGTCCAGTTCACCCAGGTGCTCCTTCTCAAAGTCCAGTTTGCGCTTCAGCAGGTCGACCCCGGACATGGGGAAGGGGCTGACGGCCGGCCTGAAGCGGGTCAGGTCGGCATCGGGCGAGGACCGGCGACTGCTGCCGCCACCTGTCCGACACATACACAGACACGCGTCAGTGGGACGTCAGAGGTGATGTGTGACGTCAGCAGTCATATCACGTCAGACGTGATTGTGGCGTCAGCGAAGTCATAGTGAACGTATACAGGGGCAATCGTGGTGAAGTAGGCAGAGTGCTCGCCTGGTCGCCTGGTCCGAGCTCGAGCCCCCCCCCCCCCCCCCCCCCACCTCCTACGACAGTATTCCAAAGCATGTGTGCGGTCGCCTCAATGCCTCAATACAAGAGAGCTGTGATGCAAAGCGCCTACTTAGTACTTATTATGGTACACATACGAATACACAACGAATCAGCATAACAGCGTACGAGCCCTGGCTGAGAAGCATGGCGCAACGGAACACCCACAATCCCTCACAAACAAAGAAGGAATTAAATGACTCAGGCTTAAACTTAAAAGGAACGACTCACTAGGGCCAGCATGCCACGGTCCACGGACCACAGACACGGACCACGGTCACGCCGCACCAAACCCCGGCCTTAAGACCGCCCCGAGTGGGCGGTCACGTCACGATCACGTCACGGTCACGTCACGGTCACGTCACGATCACGTCACGGCGGTCACGACAGTCACGTCACGGTCACGTCACTGCGGTCACGTCACGGCGGTCACGTCACAGTCACGGCACAGTCACGCCACGGTCACGGTCACGTCACGGTCACGTCACGGTCACGTCACGGTCACGTCACAGTCACGTCACAGTCACGTCACGGTCACGTTACGGTCACGTCACGGTCACGTCACGGTCACGTCACGTACCTGCCAAGTCGGACTCGCTGTGCAGGTTCAGGTGCTGCACCAGGTTGCCGTACGTCTTCACGGCGTAGTTGCACTTGTCGCAGCGGAATGGGCCGATGCTGCCGTGCAGGGACAGGTGGTACCGCAGTGTGGCATCCTTCACGAAGCGCGCCGGGCACTGCCCGCACGTGAACCGCTTCACTTTCCAGGCTGTCTTGGGAGACGGTGAGGTACGCGAGGCTGGTGAGTCGGCCGCCGAAGGACCCAGAGTGACCCCAGGAGCGGGTCCAGGAGCGGATCCAGGAGCGGATCCAGGAGCGGATCCAGGAGCGGGTCCAGTCTCGGCTCCAGCTCCTGCCCCGGTTTCGGTCACAGTCCCAGCCTGAGATGGGCTCAGGGAGGGTGGAGGCATAGAAGACGGAGCGGACACACGAGTTGGTGCAGAGGCAGAAGTGGAGACAGGCGCCGATGCCGGCGACGGTGACGGCGAGGGAGTTGCCCTCTTGGGCGAGGCAGCCGCCTGCGCTGGCGGTGGCGGCGGCGGTGGCAGTGGCGGCGGAGGCGGGGGCGGCGGGGGCGGCGGCGGCGCGGCTCCCCGCGGCGGGTGGTCCGAAGAGCTGGTGTAGATGACCAGTAGAGAGCGGGTCCTCTCGCGATACTCATCAGAGTGCACCTTCAGATGGGCCAGCAGGTGCGGGTGCTGGCGCGCCGTGTAGCTGCACTTCTGGCACGTGAACGGCAGGTTCATACCGTGGAAGCGCGAGTGGATCTTGATCTCGTTATCGTGGAAGAAGCGTGCGGGACAGTGCTGGCAGAAGTACAGAATGCGCTGCGGGTCTGGCGCGGGGGACGCGTCCGCCGGCGCCGACGCGCCCCCCACTGCCGCCGTCGGCAGTGTTTTGTCGAGCACGATTTCCACATCACTCATAGAGTCCTCCCCGAGGATCTCCCGTAGTTGCTCCTCATCACTACGCTTCATGTCCACCACGGTGTGGATCTTCCCGAGCCAGTACGTATGCACCTTCATATGCCCAGAGAGCACCCCGGCGTTAATACACACGTAGTTACACTTGGAGCAGCGATGCGCGTAGCCCGCAAGATCGCGATCCGTGTGCATCTTCTCGTGGTCCTGGATGTTGCTCTTGCGCAGGTTCACGTGCGGGCACTGGCGGCACTTGAACATCTTGAAGAACTTGCCACCGCGAGAGACCCAGACCAGCGGCACCTCGTCCAGATGGCGCGTGTCAGTGTCCCGCAGCACGGGGCCGGCCACGGTGCTCCGCTCCGGCTTCAGCAGCGACCGCCGCGGCCTCTCCCCAGCCCCGCCGCCAGCGCCAGCGCCAGCCCCAGCGCCAGCCCCAGCGCCAGCGCCAGCGCCGGTGCCGGGCCGCGGCTGCAGGCCGTGCAGCCGAGCGTGTGTGATGAGGTGCGTGCGCTGCTGTACCGAGTAGGAGCAGGCCGGACAGCGGTACGGCATCCCGCGCGGCACGTGGTACTGCCGGTGGTACTGGAACTGGCCCTTCTGGTCGGTGGCGAACGGGCAGTGTGTGCAGCGGAACGGTTTGTTGGCGCTCTGCGGCTCGGCCGGGCCCGCCTGAATGAACTCCACCGGCTCGAACTGCGGGTGGACCGAAAGGCGGCGTCAGATGAGTCGCATGGTCTACAGGCGGCGCTCACGGAGGGCCGTTAGAGACATAGATTAGAGACACGGAGGGCCGTTAGAGTGCAGGTGGCATACAGAAAACAAACCTATCAGCCACAGGCGGATCCAGATCGGGGGTTTGGGGGGAGCAAAATTCCAAAGTCTCACACAATTCTGAAAACTCATCGGATTTCGCTTGCTTATGCATTGGTAGCTGATTTAAAGCAAACTTCCCTAAGTAAAAGTTGCTTAGATTGTCTTATATATCAGGAAATGTGTCAATTTTGCGCCGATTGCAGGCGTTTTTTAGGGGGGGGGGGCAATTGCCCATTTTTCCCAACCGTAGATCCGCCACTGCCATCAGCTCATGTCATACACCACTAATCCTGCACGAAACACACAATTACCACACGCTTAGGAATAACACCAGTGCCAGTATTCACAATCATGAGGACGACTTCACAATTAGGAGGAAGACTCGCCCTCAATGGCGCCGTGACCGACTACAGGCTGAGGTGCGACAGCAACATACAGTACAGTAACGCCAGTATCTCAAAGGTCGCACCATTCGCTTGCTAGCGGCCCCATCCTGGCTCCGGCCGCCCGGTCTGTGTGTCCCGATCCGGCGTACCGTGTCCCCCCCCCCCCTCCGGTCTGTGTGTTCCGATCGGGCGTACCTGCTGCACTGGGGGCACGGTAGGCGTGTCCCCCCCGGTCTGTGTGTTCCGATCGGGCGTACCTGCTGCACTGGGGGCGCGGTAGACGTGTCCCCCCCCCCCGGTCTGTGTGTTCCGATCGGGCGTACCTGCTGCACTGGGGGCGCGGTAGGCGTGTCCCCCCGGTCTGTGTTCCGATCGGGCGTACCTGCTGCACTGGGGGCGCGGTAGGCGTGCCCCCCCCCCCCCCCGGTCTGTGTGTTCCGATCGGGCGTACCTGCTGCACTGGGGGCGCGGTAGGCGTGCCCCCCCCCCCCCCCCCCGGTCTGTGTTCCGATCGGGCGTACCTGCTGCGCTGGGGGCGCGGTAGGCGTGTCCCCCCCCCCCCCCCGGTCTGTGTGTTCCGATCGGGCGTACCTGCTGCACTGGGGGAGCGGTAGGCGTGTCCCCTCCCCCCCCCCCCCCGGTCTGTGTGTTCCGATCGGGCGAACCTGCTGTACTGGGGGCGCGGTAGGCGTGTCCCCCCCCCGTCTGTGTGTGTTCCGATCGGGCGTACCTGCTGCATTGGGGGCGCGGTAGGCGTGTCTCCCCCCCGGTCTGTGTTCCGATCGGGCGTAACTGCTGCGCTGGTGGCGCGGTAGGCGTGTCCCCCGGTCTGTGTGTTCCGATCGGGCGTACCTGCTGCGCTGGGGGCGCGGTAGGCGTGTCCTCCCGGTCTGTGTGTTCCGATCCGGCGTACCGTGTCCCCCCCCCCGATCTGTGTGTTCCGATCGGGCGTACCTGCTGCACTGGGGGCGCGGTAGGCGTGCCCCCCCCCCCCCCCCCACACCCCCGGTCTGTGTGTTCCGATCGGGCGTACCTGCTGCGCTAGGGGCGCAGTAGGCGTGCCGCCAGCCGTCTCTCGGGTCTTCTGCGCCAGGAACTGGTGAGGAGACGTCACGCCGTGCAGCAGCATGTGGTCACAGAGCGCCCTGCATCAGAGACGGGAGGTCAGCAGAGGTCAACAGAGGTCAAAAGAGGTCAGCAGAGGTCAGACGAGGTCAGACGAGGTCAGACGAGATCAGCAGAGGTCAGCAGAGGTCAGCAGAGGTCAACAGAGGTCAGCAGAGGTCAACAGAGGTCAGCAGAGGTCGGCAGAGGGTAACATGTCAGGAGAGGTCAGGAGAGGTCGACAGAGGTCAACATAGATCAGGTGATGACGGATGACTAACACCGGGTGTCAGTCTGTCTCGCAGCCAGCCAAGGTCGGAAGTCCACCACCAAACACAGCACAACACGCCATTTTATCCAGCAATGTCTGGCTCCAGGACCTGCAAAAATGCCCACCCTGACAGATCTTTTATACCGTCACATAAGGCTACGACACAGGCGATCTACGCCGTAAAACCACACCGGCTCCACATAGTGTTAGAACTGATCATCATGGTAGTCTGAGAAGTAACGTACTTTTTGGTTGCCACGTAGAACGGACAGAGCATACACTTGAATGTGGCGCCCGGCTGCGGCGTGTGGTGCTGCATGTGCGCCGAAATCGTCTCGTCGTTGTTGGCGCACGTGTAGGAGCAGATATCGCAGCGGAACGAAACGCCGCCCGGTCCTGAGGAGACAGCACACAGGCGAAGGGTCAGGTCAGGGGTCAGGGGTCAGGTCAGGGGTCAGGTGACAGGTCAGGTCACAGGTCAGGTCACAGGTCAGGTCACATGTCAGGTCACATGTCAGGTCACATGTCAGGTCACAGGTCAGGTCACAGGTCAGGTCACAGGTCAGGTCACAGGTCAGGCCAGGTCACAGGTCATGTCACAGGTCAGGTCACAGGTCAGGTCACAGGTCAGGTCACAGGTCAGGTCACAGGTCAGGTCACAGGTCAGGTCACAGGTCAGGTCACAGGTCAGGTCACAGGTCAGGTCACAGGTCAGGTCACAGGTCAGGTCACAGGTCAGGTCACAGGTCAGGTCACAGGTCAGGTCACAGGTCAGGTCACAGGTCAGGTCACAGGTCAGGTCACAGGTCAGGTCACAGGTCAGGTCACAGGTCAGGTCACATGTCAGGTCACAGGTCAGGTCAGGTCGAGTCGAGTCGAGTCGGGTCGGGTCAGGTCAGGTCAGGTCAGGCCAGGTCAGGTCAGGTCAGGTCAGGTCGGGTCGGGTCAGGTCAGGTCAGGTCAATTCAGGTCAGGTCAGGTCAGGACAGGATCAAACCAGGATCAGGCGAGGCTCAGGTCGGGTCAGGCCAGGATCGGGCCAGCTCAGGTCGGGTCAGGCCAAGATCGGGCCAGTTCAGGTCGGGTCAGGCCAATATCGGGCCAGCTCAGGTCGGGTCAGGCCAATATCGGGCCAGCTCAGGTCGGGTCAGGCAAGGATCGGGCCAGCTCAGGTCGGGTCAGGCCAAGATCGGGCCAGTTCAGGTCGGGTCAGGCCAATATCGGGCCAGCTCAGGTCGGGTCAGGCAAGGATCGGGCCAGCTCAGGTCGGGTCAGGTCAGGATCGGGCCAGCTCAGGTCGGGTCAGGCCAGGATCGGGCCAGCTCAGGTCGAGTCAGGCCAGGATCGGGCCAGCTCAGGTCAGGTCAGGCCAGGATCGGGCCAGCTCAGGTCGGGTCAGGCCTGGTCGCAGGTGACCGGCCAGTCGATAAACAAGACGAGGGGATTAGATAGAACGTCACCGCGTCAGCAGTGCTGCGGCAACAGCTGAAACAGCTGTTACGTAACGACTGTCCGAGGTACGCCGTCAACCGTCACCAAGTGTCCAAATGCAATGCTCTGCAATGGAGCTGAAAAGGATGCTGCACGATATATGTTGCATACCATCTTCTATGGTATCCGAAGCTCCTCAGTTCACCCTCGTACCGTTGTCTCCCTGTTTGTTGACGACCGAGATGGTGACGTCCGACCCAGGCTGTTTCTGCGTCACCGGCTGCTGCCGCTGCTGCTGCTGCTGAGGCTGCTGCTGCTGCTGCTGTGACGGCTGGTTCGAGCCACCCTCCGTCTCCAGCCGGTTCTCCACCACGGAGACGTTACCGTTGTGCTTCATACGACAGTGACGCTGCCACACAAACACACGACACGTTACCGTTCACTGTTGTGCTTCATACGACAGTGACGCTGACACACAAACACACGACACGTTACCGTTCACTGTTGTGCTTCATACGACAGTGACGCTGCCACACAAACACACGACACGTTACCGTTCACTGTTGTGCTTCATACGACAGTGACGCTGCCACACAAACACACGACACGTTACCGTTCACTGTTGTGCTTCATACGACAGTGACGCTGCCACACAAACACACGACACGTTACCGTTCACTGTTGTGCTTCATACGACAGTGACGCTGCCACACAAACACACGACACGTTGCCGCTCACTGTTGTGCTCCATACGACAGTGACGCTGCCACACAAACACACGACACGTTACCGTTCACTGTTGTGCTTCATACGACAGTGACGCTGCCACACAAACACACGACACGTTACCGTTCACTGTTGTGCTTCATACGACAGTGACGCTGCCACACAAACACACGACACGTTACCGTTCACTGTTGTGCTTCATACGACAGTGACGCTGCCACACAAACACACGACACGTTACCGTTCACTGTTGTGCTTCATACGACAGTGACGCTGCCACACAAACACACGACACGTTACCGTTCACTGTTGTGCTTCATACGACAGTGACGCTGCCACACAAACACACGACACGTTACCGTTCACTGTTGTGCTTCATACGACAGTGACGCGGCCACACAAACACACGACACGTTACCGTTCACTGTTGTGCTTCATACGACAGTGACGCTGCCACACAAACACACGACACGTTACCGTTCACTGTTGTGCTTCATACGACAGTGACGCTGCCACACAAACACACGACACGTTACCGTTCACTGTTGCGTTTCATACGACAGTGACGCTGCCACACAAACACACGACACGTTACCGTTCACTATTGCGCTTCATACGACAGTGACGCTGCCACACAAACACACGACACGTTACCGTTCACTGTTGTGCTTCATACGACAGTGACGCTGCCACACAAACACACGACACGTTACCGTTCACTGTTGTGCTTCATACGACAGTGACGCGGCCACACAAACACACGACACGTTACCGTTCACTGTTGTGCTTCATACGACAGTGACGCTGTCACACAAACACACGACACGTTACTGTTGTGCTTCTAGAATATGAGAGCGACATCGCCAGCAACAAGCAATGAGGTAATGCAAATAGTCACTATAAATGACGAAGAGTAGTCGTCAAAATAGTCGGATCTCCCAGACATCGGCCCACCAGCGACGCATGTTAACAAGCCAAGTTGTCTATCTACCACCTCTTTCACCATATAGAGCAAATCACATGCGAGGCTTATTGAAACAGAGGAGACGCGAGGAGACTAGAGGAGACGAGAGGAGACGAGAAAAGGCGAGAGGAGACGGGGTGGGACGGGGCGGGGCGGGACGGGGCGGGACGGGGCGGGGCGGGACGGGGCGGGGCGGGGCGGGGCGGGACGGGACGGGGCGGGACGGGGCGGGACGGGGCGGGGCGGGGCGGTACGGTACGGTACGGTACGGTACGGTACGGTACGGTACGGTACGGTACGGTACGGGACGGGACGGGACGGGACGGGACGGGACGGGACGGGACGGGACGGGACGGGACGGGACATGAAGCACCACTACCCACCTGCAGGACATGTTTCCATTTGGATCCCTGACCACAGTGACCGCACGTGTACGGGACGCTGTGGGAACGGTGGTGAGCGCGAACCACCTCCCTATCGGCGTGCCTACAGACAGAGGAGGAGAGGGAGGGCAGATAGTGAGCCGGCAGAAGCCACCACCGTGTCCAGTGTCCACCGCAGCCGCCACAGAGGGGGCGAGAGATAGAGATAGAGAGAGAGCGCGCAGGGACTCCAAGAGGAGTCGGCAGGCCACCTGTCGGGTGAGTTAGCTGGGCGCGTGTTAGCGGTGCGAGAGTCGACCCGCCTACCGCCAGCGGAGACGGCGAAATAGGCAGCTACCAGCGGAGTTAGTGAAGATAGAAGAGTTCGACATAACTAACCACCGTCACCGGCAGACGCCTCCTGCAAACAGTCGGGAGAGGAAGAAGAGAGAGAGAGAGAGAGAGATACTGCCGCCACCAAAGGAGACCGAGAGGAGCTGCTACCACCACCAGCACCGCCGCCACCGCTGCGGAGGTCAGGTCAGGAGGTCAGGAGGTCAGGGGGCGGGTCCAGCGGTCAGTTACCCGGATGACACTCTGCCAGTTGGACGGTTTGCCGCAGTGGCCGCAGTTGTACTTCTCCCTGTTTGTGTGCTTGGCCACGTGAGCCAGCATCATGCGCCGGTCTTTGTGCCTGCAAGGACAGCGCTCGCCGTGTGAGGGACACACGCCACGACTCCACTTGACACAGCCCAGTCACTCGCCCCACTCAGAGCAGGGAGAAACAGGACACGCCAGCTGCAGACGCACGACACCCGCCCGGCGAAGCCCGACCGTTAACGACGCATTGCGGAGCGATAGCAGCTAAAGTCGATTGTGTTCGGGGTTGATTTCTTGTTCAAAATATGTTAGGAAATATTTTGAACTAGAGAAATGTCAGAAGGAAACAAGACAAAACATAGCTGAGATAAGACAGTTTTAAGATTATATCTCAGTTTTAAGATTAGATCTCAGTTTTAAGATTATATCTCAGTTTTAAGATTAGATCTCAGTTTTAAGATTATATCTCAGTGTTAAGATTATATCTCAGTTTTAAGATTATATCTTAGTTTAAAATTAGATCTTAGTTTTAAGATTATATCTCAGTTTTAACATTATATCGGAGTTTTAACATTATATCTCAGTTTTAAGATTAGATCTCAGTTTTAAGATTAGATCTAAGTTTTAAGATAAACTAGCTTTAAGATTAGATAGCTGAGCTGTAGTATTGCTAAATCGCTACGCCAAATAACACTCCCGCATGCAAAAGGCTCCCGGCCTGACCATCTTTATACGACGCAATAACCCATGATCTCGACTCATTTCCGGATTACCGATCGGTACTCACTTGAAGTTGCATTTCTTGCAGCGCCACACGGTCGGTTTCTTGCCGGTGCCGGAGCCGGCGGCGTCTGGCGGCGGCTCCGGCATCACAATCGCCGTGTTCTCGTCCGTGATGCCCATGGCGGCCAGCGTCGGGTCCATCCGCTTCAGCGACTCGAGACTGGGCGCCGGAGCTGCCGTGGGCTTCTCGGGACGAGCCGGCCCGACAGGCACGCCAAGCACGCCGGGCACGCCTGGTACGCCGGGGAGGCGCACGCCCTGCAGCAGCACGCCGCGCACCGGGTACTGCAGGTCCGGCACGGGCTGTTTGAAGGCGGTCACTGGTCTGAAGGCGGGCGGCGCGCCCGGCCGCGACGGGCCGAGCGGTGCGCGAGTCAGACGCGGCGGCATCGGCATGCGCGCCAGCGGGGGGTTACCGATCAGCGGCTGCTCGTACAGCGTGTGCGACAGGGTGCCGCCGCTGAACTGCGAGCGGATAGTAACGTTAGGAGGGACGGGCAGCGGCGGCCGTGGGGGTGCCGACACCACCGGCGGAGCAGCCGCGGACCCGACGCCGGCCGCCGCGCTGGTCCGCTTCCTCGCTGAGGAGCTAATCTGCGGCTTACACTGCAGGCCCTCCTCCACCTGCATGTACTCCAGGTAGATGTCGTACTTGTCGTAGTCGCGCGTGCTGCCGCCGTCGTTGATGAAGAGCTTGGCGCGCAGGTGGCTGCGATCCTTAGCCGACTTGAGCTTGATATGCTTGGTGATATCCCAGCGCCAGTTGGAGCGGTAGCCGCACTCGGAGCACTCGTACGGCTTCATGTTCATGTGACCGACCAGGTGCACGTGGAACCGGGACGCCGTCGTCGCCCAGAAGGTGCAGTTCGGGCACTTGAACACGCGCCGCGTCACCATCTTGGCGTTGCCGTCGCCGCGGAGCGGTGGGCCGTGCGAGCGCGTCTTGGGTGAGCCGTTTCCGGCGCGTGGTACACCACCGCCCTCATCGTCAGCAGCGGCCTCCGCCACCGTCCTGCCCTCCCTGGCCGCCGTCTTACCCTCCTTCGCCTGATCTCCGTCCGTCCCAGACGCAGAGTTCCACACAAAAACCTTCTTCTGGGCGTCCGAGTCCGCGGCGGGGGCGGCAGAGGCGGCGGCGGCGGCGGCGGGCGCCTCAGGGCAGCTCTTTTGATGCGTGCGCAAGTCGTCAGTAGTTTTACAACGATGGCGGCAGTACTGACAGCGAGTCGACGTTGGTCTCGACGCCTGCCGATCGCCCCCGGCCGCCTTCGGTTCCTCCTGCTTAGCGGCGTCGCCGGCGCCGGCGGCCGCCATCTTCCTACTGAACAGACGGTCGAGGACGGAGCGCGGCCCGGCGGCGTCAGAGCGCGCCGATAGGAACTCCTCGGCAGCTCGCTCAGCGCGCTCGTTCATGGCCACAGCCTCAGGCGAGTCTCCGTCGGCGGGTGCGTCCTCCGCTGGCTCGGCTTCATCCTCCCCGTCCGTGGCCGGCCGGCCCTGCAGCGGGATGAGGCTCGGCGGCGGCCGCTTCGGCTTCGGCTTCTCCGCGCCAGCAGCCGAGGCGCCGGCAGCGGCAGCAGCAGCGGCGGCAGACGGGGAAGTGGAGGCGGTCGGCGTGAGCAGCAGGGAGGCGCCGGGTCGGACTGGCGCCGCCGCCCCGGACGGCTTCCGTGGCGGGGTGAAGACCGGCGGAATCACCCCGTTCCGCACCACGCCGTGCTGAGAGTACTCGTGCCGCACCAGATCCTTCTCGTACAGCGTCTTGTAGCTGCACACGGAGCACTTGAGGTCCTTGATGTAGATGCGGCCGTTGCGCTCCACCACGTCGTCCGGGTGGACGAAGTCATTATCGAAGTCATGCCGCTCACCGGTGTCTGTGTTCGGCCGGCCGGGCGGCACCGTCTTGCGCGCCGTCGGCTTCACCTTAGACTTGGCCGTCTCCTTGAGGCCCCGGACGTCCTCCTGCTCGGGCTCCTCCTCCTCGCGCTCGAGGCGGAGCATCTCCTCCTCGTCGACGTCGAGGACGGCCTCGGACTCTGCCGCCTCAATCACGTCCGAGCCGCCGACGTTGCACTTGGCGCGCAGTTTCTCCAGCACCTGGCTGGCGGGCAAGTGGTGGTTCTGGATGTGCACAGTCAGGCTCTGCTTGATGTGCGCCGAGAAGCTGCACTGGTTGCATTGGAACTCACCATTGCCGCTGTGGTTCTTCATGTGCCGGTCCAGGTTCCACTTGTACGGCGTGCGGAACTCGCACAGCTCGCACTTGATCATCGGCATCGAGTGGTACTTGACGTGCTTGGTGAAGCGCGACTTGATGTGCGTCATGTACTGACACTTGGAACAGCGGTAGAACTTCTTCTTGAGCTCATTGCTCGACTTGTCGGAGCTCTCCGAGCGCGGCGTGGATGGCCCCTCCTTGATGTCCTCCTCTCTCAGGATCTCTGCGTCCATGTCTTCGTAGTCTTTCAGCGAGTACATGCTTTCGTCCACCTCCTCCTCCTCAATACCCTCCTCATCCTCTTCGTCTTTGACGGGAGAGGGCGCGCTGACGGTGACCGGTTTCTCAGGAGACTCCTCCATCTTCACAGGCTTCGCGTCCTCGTGAACCATACGCACGTGTCTGTTCAGTTTGATTTTACACCGCGAGGCGTAAATGCAGCGTGGACACTTATTGATCTGCAGCCTAGCACTGTGCACTTCCTTCTGGTGATACAAAAACTCGCGCGGATTCTTGGTCGTAAACGAACACTTTTTGCAGTAGTATGTGCGTTTGAGTTTGCAGTCCGGCAGCGGCTTGTTCACTCCGTCACCCTCTTCACCCTCGTCTGAATCGAGGGACAGCTGAGCCTCGTCAGACTCCTGCTGCTCCTGCTCCTGCTCCTGCTCAGGCTCAGGCTCTTGCTCCTCCTCCTCCTGTTCAGGTTCAGGCTCCTCCTCTTCCAGCTTCAGCTCTAGCTCCGGCTCGGACTCGTGCTCCGGCTTGGACTCGTGCTCCGGCTTGGACTCGTGCTCCGGCTCGGACTCGTGCCCCGGCTCCGGCTCGCTGGCGATACCTTCCTGGTCTGACGCAGCGTCGGTGCTGGCGGCGGCCTCGCCCGCCGCATCGACCGGCTCATCGGCCGACGCGACTGCCTCACCCAGCCCGTCGGCGTCGGCGTCGGCAGCGGCGTCGGCAGCGGCGGCGGTGGCGGTCTCGGCCATGTCAGCCGCCTGTAAGCAGAGACAGAGACAGAGAGACGATGTCAGAGGGCGCTGTGAGCCGTGAGATACGGTTATCAGCGCCGGCTCTCAGCGTCCGCTTGCCGTCCGCGGACGCCCCACGCTCCCCCGAGATAACACAGCGCCAACGGGCGGTCTATTGCGTCCGAGCGTACAGCCACTTCTCGAGAGAACTCCGACCTCTGACGCATTGGGAAACGAATGGCTTGCGCCAGACACACGACACTTACGCAATGGAAAACTCACACGAAGCAGTCTCACACAAACCCTGCCGTCCACGGCCGCTCGGCCGGGCGGGCTCACCTAGCGCGCGGCTGGGCGAGTCGATATTCCTCCGCCGTGGCGCTGTGACTCCGTGTGTCGGTAGCCACGACACACCGAGACAATCCATACCGCTGACCTGTCTACGCTCGATCGTCCCAAACAGCAACGCTGCGACGCCGGCCACCGCATTCAAGGCACCGGCTAGTTTAGCAAATTTGCGCTGGCTGCTCATTGAAACTCACAGAGAAACCGTTGCAGTTTATGGACGGTTACCGATGAGGAGCGATGCTATGTTAAGTTAACGTCGTTTAACGCTGTCAGAAGGGCGGCCGGCGGGTGCGGTTGGCAGGTACGGCGGCGGCCCGGCGTGGCCAGTCGGCTGCTCCGGAGTCCGGACCGCAGGCACCGCCGCCACCTAGCGCGGCGTTCGAGCGTCAGCACTCGGCGGCGGCCGCGGCCTCGGGGTCGATACGGAGCGCCGTGTGAACACTGCACAGGTGCTCCGGTGCACTCGACCGGCCTTCGCCGAGCAGCGGCGACCGGCGGGTGGCGGCGGGTGGCGGCGGGCAGCGGCGGCGGAGGCGGGCAGCGGTGGCGACCAGCGGGCAGCGGTGGGCAGCGTTGGCGGCGGCGGGCAGCGGTGGCGGCGGCGGGCAGCGGCGCCGGGCGGGCGGGCGGGCAGCGGCGGCGGGCGGGCGGGCGGGCGGGCGGGCAGCGGCGCCGGGCGGGCGGGCGGGCAGCGGCGGCGGGCGGGCGGGCGGGCAGCGGCGCCGGGCGGGCGGGCAGAGGGCGCCCGCTCCGACAGAGTCGTGACGACACACAGAACCAGCGCCGCGGCAGCGAAGTGGAGTGGTGACGACACCGACCGACGCGGCCGTCAGCATTCCCTGCCTGGCACACATTGGCAGGGAACGACGCGGACAACAGCATGGACCACAGCATGGACCACGGCATGGGGCCCCGGTATGGTTCAGGTCGGTATACCACAGCATGGGGCACCGGTATGGTTCAGGGCGGTATGATACCACGGCATGGGGTCCTGGCATGACTCAGGTCGCCTAGACACCACAGCATGAGCCCAGGCATGGCTCAGGTCGGCTGGATACTATGCCATGGGTTGCTGGCATGGACCACGGCATGGAGTCCCGGCACGAGTTCGTGTGCAATCACAAATGATCCAGGAATGAACAGCATACGCTGATCAGTTTAGCCAGGGTTAACCGAGGGTCGCGATCATGGACTCAGACCAGTACAAGGTCATCCGGTTTCAACCGATCAGCCGAGGTCAGCCAAGGTCAGTCGAGTTCAGTCAAGGTCAGCTAAGGTCAGCCTAGGTCAGTAAAGGTCAGCCTAGGTCAGTCAGGCCAGTCTTAGTCAAGGTCAACCGTATTAATTAGGGCAGCCGAGGTCAGCCTTAGTCAGTCAAGGTCAGCCGTATTCAATAGGTCAGCCGAGGTCAGTCAATGTCAGTCAAGGTCAGCCAATGTCATCCTATGTCAGTCAAGGCCAGACAGGTCAGCCAAGGTCAGCCTTAGTCAGTCAAGGTCAGCCGTATTCAACAGGTCATCCGAGGTCAGTCAAGGTCAGCCAAGACCAGCCAAGACCAGCCAAGACCAGCCAAGACCAGCCAAGACCAGTCAAGGTCAGTCAAGGTCAGTCAAGGTCAGTCAAGGTCAGTCAAGGTCAGTCAAGGTCAGTCAAGGTCAGTCAAGGTCAGTCAAGGCCAACCCTGCCGATGTTTCCGACTGGTTCGCCTGGAGACGCTGCCATCGCTCACTGCTGACGACCTGTGATGCCGCGGGGGCGGCCGGTGATCGTCACAGTATCGATCCGTGCTGACATTCCAAGCCACCGGGGCACCCTTTACCGGGCGTCGGCAGCAGCAGCACCACCACAACAGTCAACACCAGTACTGGTGACGAGCTCACATGTTCGAGTGGTGGTATAGGGTTAGAGACTTGGCGATGATGCGACTGCACTGTTATTTATAGTCGGGGTCTCTCAAGCCGACCCAAACGGGAACCGAATGACCTCGCCAGTAGCCAGGCTCGAACCCGGAACCCATGGATTGCGAGTCCAACGCTCTACCGACTGAGTCACCTGGACCCCATTTGCTGTGTTCGGTGCCCCCCCCCCCCCCCGATGCTCCCGCTGATGGGTGGGGTAGTCCTGGGGAGTCCTTGGGAGCCTTGGGAGTCCCGTAAAGTGTCAGCTCTCCGCAGTGCGAGCACGTCTGAAACTCACGTCGGTTCAGTCGTCAGCTATGATGGCACGGGGACCTCCGTGGCAGATGTAGCGACAACGAATGACCTGCATAGCCAAGCGAAAGCCAACGATTCTATGCATCGTATCAGACTCACTGGATTTTAAAGGCGCTTCGCTCCCGAGGATGTGCATTCATGATTGCTTATTTTGTAAAACTCCATGCTATTGTGTTGATGCACGCCGTCAGCTAACTCAAAAACTTAAAATACAACTCCTTGGCTGCGACATAGCTATCTTGGTCATTGGTTTGGACTGACTCACCTCACCTTCAAACTGCATGTTCACTGATTCAGGCACGAATCAGTGAATCAGAGGTCTCCAATCGGCCGGGCGACACACACTGTCAGCTGAGGACTCGGAGTTCAGGCGCAGAAACAGTCACCAGTTCGCCACTACATCACCAACCATTCTGAACGGCGCCGGGACAAAACCAATTAACCCACACATGGTCCATGTGCACGAACTCGTACCAGAACCGTACCAGAACCCCGTACTCAGGTCAGACATACATACCAGAACCTCGTACTCAGCGCGGACATACCTACCAGAACCTCGTACTTGATGTTCTCAGCGGAACAGATTCGGATGTTTATTCTTCGTCGCCTCCAAGTCAGGAGAAAAATCGAATATCTCTCAGCTCTCCTCACAGTGACACCGTGTGACGACCGTGCCACTCCCACCGACCACCAGCCGTGTATCGCTGGCCGGGCGGCCGGACTGGCCCGCTGGCCCGCTGGCCCGCTCCGCCAGCTGGAGCGCGATCGTCGCCGTCTGTGGAGTGTATCGCTGGCTGGAGCGCGGTCGTCGCCGGCTGTGGAGTGTGTCGGCGAGACGGCCTCCTGGCTGGCTGGTTGGCTGGCTGGCTGGCCGGCCGTGCTGGCTGGCCGCCTGCCGGCTGTGACAAACGCGCCACCGCTGCTGACGTCACGCGGCGGCAGTGGGGCCGGCCGGATCGAGCGGCGGCGGACTCTGGCCCCGGTCCGCAGCAGCCGCCGCCGCCGCGGCACCGATTCAGCGTCAGCCGGCCAGCCGAGGAACGCTCCGCTGGCTCGGCTCGGCCCGGCGGCGGCGGCGGCGGTTGGGTCGGCGGCGGAGTCTGGTGAGGGGCGGCGGCGGCGGCGGCGTCCTCCCCGGGTTTAGTCTTCAGCCTGCCTCAAACTTCAGAAAACAGGAAAAGGAAAGAAAGACCTTTCGGGGTCCTCCAGTATAAATCCGATGGAGACATCCCTGAATCTGTTCAGCCCCATCACCCCGTGTTCCACCCACAGCCAGACTGCCCTCAGTGTCCCTCAGCGGGGAGTTTGGAGCCCGCTGCTGCTCTGTGATGTGTGCTACTGCTGACCCGTCAGTCGGGTGGGAGCGGGCGGACCGCCAGCCAGGTCGGCAGGTAGGCAGGTGGCTGCGGCGCTGCACTGCGCCGCGCCGCCGCTCCGATGACCTTCACCGCCTGGCCAGACAGCGGCGGCAGCGGCGGCAGCGGGGCAGCGGGGCAGCCAGCAGCTGTGCTGTGCCCGCTCACCGCCCGGCCCGCCTCATCACCGGCACCGGCATAGGCACCCGCAGCGGGTAGCAGCGGGTAGCAGCGGGTAGCAGCGGGTAGCAGCGGGTAGCAGCGGGTAGCAGCGGGTAGCAGCGGGGATAGCGGGAGACAGCAGGGACCGAGGGTCAGCTCGCGCGGCCTGCCTCCTCAGATAACCGCAGCAGGGGACAGCGGGGACAGCGGGCACCGAGGGTCAGCTCGCGCGGCCTGCCTCCTCAGATAACCGCAGCAGGGGACAGCAGGGGTCAGAGGGCACCGAGGGTCAGCTCGCGCGGCCTGCCTCCTCAGATAACCGCAGCAGGGGACAGCGGGGACAGCGGGCACCGAGGGTCAGCTCGCGCGGCCTGCCTCCTCAGATAACCGCAGCAGGGGACAGCGGGGACAGCGGGCACCGAGGGTCAGCTCGCGCTGCCTGCCTCCTCAGATAACCGCAGCAGGGGACAGCGGGGACAGCGGGCACCGAGGGTCAGCTCGCGCGGCCTGCCTCCTCAGATAACCGCAGCAGGGGACAGCGGGGACAGCGGGCACCGAGGGTCAGCTCGCGCGGCCTGCCTCCTCAGATAACCGCAGCAGGGGACAGCGGGGACAGCGGGCACCGAGGGTCAGCTCGCGCGGCCTGCCTCCTCAGATAACCGCAGCAGGGGACAGCAGGGGTCAGAGGGCACCGAGGGTCAGCTCGCGCGGCCTGCCTCCTCAGATAACCGCAGCAGGGGACAGCAGGGGTCAGAGGGCACCGAGGGTCAGCTCGCGCGGCCTGCCTCCTCAGATAACCGCAGCAGGGGACAGCAGGGGTCAGAGGGCACCGAGGGTCAGCTCGCGCGGCCTGCCTCCTCAGATAACCGCAGCAGGGGACAGCGGGGACAGCGGGGACAGCGGGGACAGCGGGCACCGAGGGTCAGCTCGCGCGGCCTGCCTCCTCAGATAACCGCAGCAGGGGACAGCGGGGACAGCGGGCACCGAGGGTCAGCTCGCGCGGCCTGCCTCCTCACTGGCATCCGTAGTGGGCCAGTGAGGAGGCAGGCCGCGCCTCCTCACTGGCCCACTACAGCAGGGGAGCCGAACAGCCTGACGGACGGTCCGCCTCCTAATACCCGCAGCAGCGGACAGCGGGGATAGCGAGAGACCGCGAGGGACCCTCCTGACCAACACCAACAACAGGGACATAGCCCGACAGCGGGGATAGCGGAAGGAAGGCAGAGGACGAGACGCACAGCGCCGGCATCAGCACCTGCACCAGCAGCACCGGGGGTGGGGTTTTGAGTCGGCCACTGCAGCTCTGCTGGTTTCGCTCCACTTCTGATGATGATGATTGGGGATGATTGATGATTGGGGATGATTGGGGTTTAAGGGCGCCGGAATCGCTCCACTTCTGCAGCAGTCTTGTCAGTTGACGTCTCCGACCAGCTCGCTAATAACGTAAGCCACCGCGCTGCGACCATCTCAGTTATAACTCCAACTGGTAGATATAAATCCCGTCTACCAGTTACCAGTCGTTGTCCCCTGTCTCCGGGACGCGGGAGTCCAGCTCGCCGTCCTCAATCCCGTCAGCAGAGGAGGGAGACATGGCGCAGCGCTGGACCAGGGGCAGAGGCAGGGACTGGCCCTTGGAGAGGGTCCAAGACATGGCCGGGACAGGGTGCAGGTGCGAGCCTGGGACAGGTCACGAACTGGACCCCAGACATGACCTAAACAGGCCAGAAACTGGTAAGGAACAGGGCCAGGAACAGGGAGAAACAAGCCCTCGGCCCAGGATCGGACAGACGTGAATGGGACCCAGGCCAAGGTCGGAGCTGGTCGACTGGGCGGCGGTGGCGGCGGACCGCCCACATCAGCTGACGCCAGAGAGACCCCCCGCCCCGCCCTGCGCCCCCTGGCCGTGCCCATCGGCGGCGGCGGCGGCGGCGGCGGCGGGGGCGGCGGCGGGCGGGCGGGCGGGCGGGCACACGCCCCACTGCGATCCAGGTCATCCGGGGGCAGCGGCCAGTCCGCTCACCAACGCGCTCTCAGCTGACCCAAGTGGTGCCAGGCTCGGGTCCAGTGAACGCGGCCGACTCAAGTCAAACAGCCTGACGCTGATCTGTTCCGACTCGAGGTATATTGTACCAGTAAGGCGCCGTAATTGGCGATGAACGGGCGAGCGTCATCGAAATGTATGGTGAATTTCAACTCGATCGGGCAAGTAGTTTGAGATACAAAAAAATGTGAGCACGTGCGCACGTGCAAAGACACTGGACTTTTGGAAAGGCGGCGGCTGAGAGGTCCCTAACCACACACCAAATTATAACAGAATCGGGTCAGCCGTTCCTGATATATATAATAGGGGTGTGCACGTGCGCACGTGCATAGGCACCCCACCCCTGACATGTGGGGAAACTGGCGGCCGAGGGATCCCTAACCACACACCTATTTTTGCACACAATCGGCTCAGCCGTTGCAGAGTTTTTGCGAGAAAACACTTTTCAACACCCCTCACGCGGCACGCGGCACGCGCAGTGGTAGGCACCCACACGAGTCGGCACTGGACTCAAACAGGGTAGGTAGATGGGGCTGCTCAGAAAATAAGTCAGCTTGTCAATCGGACGTGTGGTTGCAGATATATGAGCTCGGGTCGGGTCGGGTCGGGTCGGGTCGGGCCGGACCGGCCGCTCATATTCAGATTTTTCCCATATACCACGGAAGGACGAGCGAGCGCTTCGCACTCGCTCGTAACAAGGTAGAGTGGATGGACAAAGACGGAGTTGGGGCTACAGAGTCAATTCCTGAACGCACAGCCGATGGCATCTGCTTCGACATGTGGCCGAGCGTTGACTGGCTCAGCAGACAGTGATGTCACAGTAGACGAGTGACGTCACAACAGACGTGTGACGTCACAACAGACGGGTGACGTCAAAACAGACGAGTGACGTCACAACAGACCGTGGCGTCACAACAGACAACAACAACAACAACAACAACGTGTATTTGTCAGAATTCAGAAAAACAAAACAAGACAAATAATCGTGGTTAGATTGGTGCAAAAGAATACAATTCTTAAATTAAAACACCTCTCTAAAATTACTGTTCGTTACTTAATATGAAAATATAAATAACTAACAATAACACATATCTCTATCCACTGACGTGCTATAGCACCAGGCTATACAACCAGTAAGACCGTGGCGTCACATCAGACGAGTGACGTCACAACAATCAAGTGACAAGTGACGTCAATCGTTGACGTCACTTGAGTGTCACTCGCAGATGAATGGTACCCCTGGTCGGTTACCAGGCAACCCTGGTCGGTTACCAGGCAACAACAGCGCACTGATGCGAACAATTGGGGATTCGGTTAGTTTCAGGGTTTCGACCAGAGTTCGTCACGGGCCGGGCTGGCCCTATGGGATATGGGCCAGGCCTGGGCTGGCCTCAACTTTAAGAAAATCACCGGGCTCTGGACGGGCCTGGGCTAAGAATGTTGAAGTAATGCGCGCATGCTAAGGTCAGAGCTTAAACATATTTTAACCAGCAGTTCACTTCCACAGCAACACACTGTTGCTGTGGCTTTCTGTGTTTTTTTTTAGCACAGTTGGTTCATTGTTTCACATGTATTACATACAAGTAAATATGCTATGACCAGTAAAACGCCTTTTTGGGCGAAGACCGAGCGGGCGCTGTGTGGCAAAGGCGTTTTACTGATATTAAATTGTTCATGATCTCCTTTCTCGTATCCACCAAAATGGGAGTGCGTCCTGAGCGCTGCATGCGTCATCGTATAAATTAATGCTTAGATTAATAAAGCTATTCTTGATCAATTATTATTTTTGTTCATTCCGACGTTTGCGTGTGCCACGCGTTGTGGTACCACCCCTATCAGAACGCACCATACAAAAATCACAATTGATTTGATGGTCCTATCCAATGGTGAAACTCCGATCTCAATCGGAGCAGTGGTTGCAAAGTTATTAGCTTCCGAAAAGCGTCTGTACGGCCGGTTCAGGCCGGGTCAAATGCAAATTTGTCTAGTAAGTTGCCGAGAAACCTCACGGGCGCTTCGCGCCCGCTCGGTAATAATGATTGCAAATTTGGTGAAAATAATTATATGCTTAATCTGAACGGGCCAGACCGGGCCTGGGCCTCCAATTTATTCATTTGACCGGGCCTGGTCCGGGCCTGGTCCGGGCCTGGGGTTGGTGTTCATGGGCCCGGGCCGGGCCGGGCTGGGGGTTGGTGGGCCCGTGACGAACACTGGTTTCGACACTCGGCTTCCCTTCATGAACATGAATATCGGTCCCGCAGAAACGAAGCAGTCTCGTTTATCGTAACAGCGAAACTCGCGAGCTGCAGGGACAGGGCAGGCGTACCAGGGCAAGTTAGGTTAGGTTGGTAGGGCACCATTGTGGCTATGCTGCAGGGAAAGGGCAGGTGTACCATGGCAAGTTAGGTTAGGCTGGTGGGGAACCATTGTGGCTATGCAGGGCAGCATTTGTATGGTGATACCATAGGCGTACACAAGGGGAGGGGGCAATTGCCCCCCCCCCCGAAGGTCTGCCCGTGCCCCCTTCGGTCGAAAAAATTAATGATTTTTTTCAGAGAAAAATGGTGAAAATATGCCCTTTCAAAAATATAGTGGGCCAAATCCGGTAAGTTTTGTTTTTGGTGGGGGTACTTTATGCCCCTGAGCAAAAATTACCCCTGGAGTGAATCCTGGGTACCCTACTGGGTGATACAATTGCATGTTGTAAGCCTGATACAATTGCATGTTGTAAGCCTGATACAAATTGTACAGTACATTCCAAATGAATATCGGCGGTGAATTGGGTAAAATTTCATGCCACCAAAGCATTGCCGATATATTCCATAAATATCCACATAGGTAATAGAGAATGCTTAAAATTCATCATTGGGTGAAATTGCATGCTTCCAATTTCCGAAGCATTGTCGAAATATTCGATAAATATCCCACATCGCTAAGGAGTGGTTGTAATTGATCATCATCATTTGCCCTATTATCTCGGCATATACGACCTTTCCAGCCGGGACCCTTCAACCAGCAGCCGTGGCGCAGGGGACATACAAATGGGAGACGGAATAGTAAGCTCGTAAGCCCAGGGCGGGGCGATAAAGGCGAGTGAGAGCGCTCGGGGCTGGGGCGAAATCAGCTCCCCGCGCGCTGAGCCGCTGCCGCGTTCAGATGGTCGGTCGCCAGCTGTCAGAGCGGTGTCCCCGGGCAATCCACATGGTTGTAATCCCTCGAGTTCACCGATCCCCGGGCAGCGAGTAAGCCCGTCCACCCCTCTAAAGCCAACCAGATCGAAACAACAGAAATAAGCTGCACCATCCCGAAGACATAATAAGTAATGCTACAAAAACAGCACACACCGGAGAAGCGTTTCATCGAAAGCTGCCTAAAGCTCCATTCCTCCGCGTGCTTCATCGAAAGCTGCCTAAAGCTCCATTCCTCCGCGTGCTTCATCGAAAGCTGCCTAAAGCTCCATTCCTCCGCGTGCTTCATCGAAAGCTGCCTAAAGCTCCATTCCTCCGCGTGCTTCATCGAAAGCTGTCTAAAGCTCCATTCCTCCCCGTGTTTCACCGAAAGCTGCCTAAAGCTCCATTCCTCCCCGTGTTTCATCGAAAGCTGCCTAAAGCTCCATTCCTCCCCGTGTTTCATCGAAAGCTACCTAAAGCTCCATTCCTCCCCGTGTTTCATCGAAAGCTGTCTAAAGCTCCATTCCTCCCCGTGTTTCATCGAAAGCTGTCTAAAGCTCCATTCCTCCCCGTGTTTCACCGAAAGCTGCCTAAAGCTCCATACCTCCCCGTGCTTCATCGAAAGCTGCATAAAGCTCCATTCCTCCCCGTGCTTCATTGAAAGCTGCCTAAAGCTCCATTCCTCCCCGTGCTTCATCGAAAGCTGCCTAAAGCGCCATTCCTCCCCGTGCTTCATCGAAAGCTGCCTAAAGCTCCATTCCTCCCCGCGCTTCATCGAAAGCTGCCTAAAGCTCCATTCCTCCCCGTGCTTCATCGAAAGCTGCCTAAAGCTCCATTCCTCCCAGTGTTTCACCGAAAGCTGCCTAAAGCTCCATTCCTCAGAGTGTTTCATCGAAAGCTGCCTAAAGCTCCATTCCTCCCAGTGTTTCATCGAAAGCTGCCTAAAGCTCCATTCCTCCCCGTGTTTCACCGAAAGCTGCCTAAAGCTCCATTCCTCCCCGTGTTTCACCGAAAGCTGCCCAAAGCTCCATTCCTCCCCGTGTGTCATCGAAAGCTGCCTAAAGCTCCATTCCTCCCCGTGTTTCATCGAAAGCTGCCTAAAGCTCCATTCCTCCCAGTGTTTCATCGAAAGCTGCCTAAGGCTCCATTCCTCCCCATGTTTCATCGAAAGCTGCCTAAAGCTTCATTCCTCCGCGTGTTTCATCGAAAGCTGCCTAAAGCTCCATTCCTCCGCGTGCTTCATCGAAAGCTGCCTAAAGCTCCATTCCTCCGCGTGTTTCATCGAAAGCTGCCTAAAGCTCCATTCCTCGACCCGTGTTTCAGCAGCTGCACTGCAGCGCTGGACGAGGTGAGACCGGTAACCGGTGCCGGTCGAACCAGCAGCTCAGCTCCGGTCGTCAGCGCCCGTGTACAGTGGCGTACCCAGGATTCACTCCAGGAGGGGGCAGCTTTTGGTCAGGGGGGCAAAAAGTACCCCAACAAAAAATTAATCACCGGATTTGGCCCACTATATTTTTAGAGGGGTATGTTTTCATTTTCTTTTTCTTTCTTTTTCGACCAAAGGGGGCACGTACGGACCTTCAGGGGGCGGGGGTAATTGCCCCGTGTGCCCCCCCCCCCCTTGGGTACGCCTATGGCCGTGTACCGCTCCTCCGGTCGTATAAGCGCCCGAGTACCGCTCCTCCGGTCGTAAGCGCCCGTGTACCGCTCAGCTCCGGCCGTTAGCGCCCGTGTACCGCTCCTCCGGTCGTCAGTCGGACCGTGTACCGCTCAGCTCCGGTCGTCAGTCGGACCGTGTACCGCTCAGCTCCGGTCGTCAGTCGGACCGTGTACGGCTTCCGTTCCGGTCCCGCGGCTGCCAGCCGTTCCTGTCACGTAACCAGCCGCCATGGCACCGCGCCGGCCGGCCGGCCGGCCCGGTCACGTGACCTCCCGGTGGGATGCCGCGCCGGGACAGAGCCTTCCCGTCCCGGCTCCGTCGGCTCAGCGGACACAGTGGACAGCGGACATAGGACACAGAGGACAGCGGACAGCGGACACATAAGACATCTGACACTGCAGGACAGCAGACGGCGGACAGCGGACACTGCAGGACAGCGGACACTGCAGACGGAAATGGCGTTGGCGGATCCAGAACGGCCCAAAACAAAGTTTGTTAGGAGGCCGAATCCCAAAATGCCCGACCGAGTTATACAAACCCCCTTCGGATTTAACTTGCTTATGCTTGAAAAGAATTGATATAAAGCAAACTTTTCCAGTGAAAGTTCCTTATATTTTCTTAAAAATCAGGAACCATGTCCATTTTCGGCCAATTTCAGCTGTTTAGGGGGGGGGGCATGTCCCCGATGTCCCCCTACCCCTCGGAGGCGTGGGGTCGCCTCATGCCGCTGTCGTTATGAAGCCAAGTGACGGCACGGTGACGGCGCGGTGACGGCGCGGTGACGGCGCGGTGACGGTGCGGTGACGGTGCGGTGACGGCGTGGTGACGGCGCGGTGACGGTGCGGTGACGGCGCGGTGACGGCGCGGTGACGGCGCGGTGACGGCGCGGTGACGGCGCGGTGACGGCGTGGTGACGGCGCGGTGACGGTGCGGTGACGGCGCGGTGACGGCGCGGTGACGGCGCGGTGACGGCGCGGTGACGGCGCTGTGTGTCGGCCCGATACACCGCCGGTCGCGGTGGGCGCTCAGCGGCCACAGAAGGCGAGCTGCATCGCGGCATCGCGGCATCGCGGCATCGCGGCATCGCGGCATCGCGGCATCGCCTGGCGCCTGGGCGACAAACAGCAGAAGGCGAGCTGCATCGCGGCATCGCCAGGCGCCTGGCGCCTGGGCGACAAACAGCAGAAGGCGAGACATCGCGGCATCGCGGCATCGCGGCATCGCCAGGCGCCTGGGCGACAAACAGCCGACTCACCGACTGTGCCGAGTGCCCAGCAGGCGAGGCGGCGGCCACCGCGGCATCTGCATGTATGTGACATGGAACCTGTTCACATTCATGGAACGTGTTCACGTGGCATGGAATCTGCTCTGGCAGGACACCTGTTCAAGAGGCATGGAGCCTGTTCACGTGGCAAACAAACTTGTTCATGAGGCATGTAGTCTATTTACGTGGCATGGAGCCTGTTCACGTGGCAAACAAACTTGTTCATGAGGCATGTAGTCTATTTACGTGGCATGGAACCTGTTCACGGACATGAAACTTGTTCATGAGGCATGTAGTCTATTTACGTGGCATGGAACCTGTTCACGGACATGAAACTTGTTCATGAGGCATGTAGTCTATTTACGTGGCATGGAGCCTGTTCACGTGGCAAACAAACTTGTTCATGAGGCATGTAGTCTATTTACGTGGCATGGAACCTGTTCACGGACATGAAACTTGTGCATGAGGCATGTAGTCTATTTACGTGGCATGGAACCTGTTCACGGACATGAAACTTGTTCATGAGGCATGTAGTCTATTTACGTGGCATGGAACCTGTTCACGGACATGAAACTTGTTCATGAGGCATGGAGCATGTTCACGTGTCATGGCGCCTGTTCACTTAACATGGAACCTATTCATGTGGCACGGGATTGGGACCTGTTCACGCGGCACGGAACATGTCCACGAGGAATGGAGCCTGTTCACGAGTACTGGAACCTGATCACGTGGTGGTGGGAACATCGCTAGGGACACTTCTTACTGGCTACCGTTTGCCATGTTCCCCACCGCTGCAGACATGCATGAAGGGGAAGATCACCACCCGAAGCGATCCACCATCCCCTATACGTCGATAGGGAAGTATATACGACGAGTCGGAGCGGGGCCCCTTCAGAGTTTGAAGCACGCAGTGGAGTCACTTTTTGTTGTGCTGAACATGGCTTCAGTTCATCGGAGGCAGTGGCGGCGGAAGGTATTTTTGGATGGGGGCAAAGAAACCCAGGGCACCCCACCAACGGCCAAAGCTCCCCCCCCCCCCCCCCCCCACAAGGCGTGAAATGGTATCTCCTCGGATTACGACACTATTTTGCAGGGCCTCTAAATGGTCGCAAAAAAACGTCGGACAGGCCCATGTTGAAGTCTCAGGCCTTCCGAGGGCCCCTCAGGCCTACAGAGTTAAGTCAAGTGTATTAAGGTCTTCATAAATGATGGTTTTTCAGCCCTCTCGTCATATACAGGCAGTAAAATACCTAACTAAATACAGCATGTGAAGTCCTATCATTAAAGGTATACAATAAAAGCGATTAAAATACTAGAATAGACACTTTCAGCACAAAAACATCGCAGATGGTCACTTTAAACTTCTCCTGTCATCCTTCGCGCGGTCTCTGCTGTTCCATGAGGAGACAGCCCTAAACGGAAAACTGCGTCTGGCGCGTTCCGTTCTAATTTTTGGCAGCTCTAACTGATCTCCACAGTTACCACGAGTACGCCTTATAGTCACATCCGAGCGACGCTGGACGAGATGAGCCAGCGCCGGCGGCGCGTCAGGCGATATCAGTTTGCGAATCATGGCCACATCACGCTCCTCCAACATGCCATCGAATCTCTTCCATCCCAGAGCCTCCAGGGCAGGAGTGATATGCTCCCGTCGGGCCAGTCCAGTGATGATACGCGCTCCAAAATTGATGGCTCTGTATGCGAAGCTTTTGAGTGGTAGAGCATCCTCCCCATACAGTGGAACAGTAATTAATGTGAGGGAACACGAGTGCCTGAATCAGTAACTTTTTGGTCGCAAATGGTAGCTTGTATCTCAACTTGGACAGCCCGACGAGAACATGGTAACCGAGGGCCCCTCAGGGCGACTGAGGGACTTCAGTCGGGCTTAGAGGGCCCCTCAGGCTGACTGGGGCACCTCGGGGACCTCGGTCATTTTTGTTCGGTCAAAAAGGAAAAAAATCGAGCTAACTTCTTGGAGGGCCCGGCCTCTTACACATTTATGGGGGGGGGGGCAAAATCATGTTTGCCCCCCAACTTCTTGAGTGGGGGAAGCACCCCCTGCCCTGCCCCCCCCCTCTTCCGCCACACATGATAGGTCACCTTTCTATCTGTTCACTGGAGATACACCAACTGAGCCATTCACGACAGGTTCTTCACTGTTATTTCCTCCAGCAGCAGCTCAATCTAACCGTGCAGTCGGACCACCCGATGAGTGTTGGGTGCCGCTTACAACCGGTGCTAGGCGTCACATCAACAGCAGGTCGGATGGTACTGCCGATACATCGATATGGCGTAGGCAGCGGCGGTGGTCTGACCTTATAGTAGCAATAGGTTCACCTTAATTGTCCGGTGAGCACAGCCCAGTGCCCACCCATTCAGCTGGATCGGCCATTTGAGCCGTGGGTCTTCTGTATTGCATTATTTTGTATTTCATTTATCTTCTGTATTTAATTTATGTTCAGCGCTATGCGTGCGGAAACTGATACATGAGTATATGTGCCCCAACAGTCAACATCTGGTGGTAGTGGTCAGGGGCGGATCCAGGGGGAGGGCACAGGGGGCACGTGCCCCTCCCGAAACATCTGAGGAGGGCCCTTTTCGGTGCGCGTAGCGCGCCGAAAAGGGCCGACGATACCGCGCGAAGCGCGGTAGAAAAGGGCCTCTGTAGAAAAGGGCCGACGATACCGCGCGAAGCGCGGTATCATGGGCTCTCTAAGAGACCACGCAAAGTGGTCTTTAGAGAGTGTAGAGCACTTCAGAGGTCCTAAGAGCCAACAGGGCCCTCTCTGAAAGACCAGAGGGCCCCATGGAAGTTCAAAGGGCCCATGTCCAGGTCAGAGGGATCCTGGCTAGACCGAAAGGGCCCCTAGGCGAGTCAGAAGAGCCCTGCACATGCCGAATGGCCCCTAGACAGCATAGAGGGCCCCTGGGCAGGCCGGAGGGCCCCTGGGCATGTCGGCAGGGCGACAAAGCAGCCAGCGCAGTCCCTTTCAGGTCGAAAGGGTCCCTAAGCAGGCTGGAGTGTCCCTGGACAGACCAGAGGGCCCCTGGGAAGTTCAAAGGTCCCATGTGCAGGTCAGAGGGTCTGCTGGGCCCTTTCAATGATCGGGAATAGGGCCCTTTCAACGCTCGGGAGAGCCCTTTCAGTGGGTTTGAAAAACACCCAAAACTCACACTCTCACACTATAGAACATTGTTTGGACGCCTTGATTATTTAGTTGCTAGGATTTGTTTTTCTCGTCAGATGTGACTCTGACTCGTAAGAAGATGAATCGACTCAACTTTGACTTGAGCAGCATCCAGGCGACTCAACTTTGACTCAAGCGACATCCATGTGACTCAACTCTGACTCAAGTTGCGTCCCTATTTTTCTTAAGCGACTCGACTCTGATTCAAGTTGAGTTGAGTCAGTTTTGAGTCAAATTTGACTCACCGACTCGGAGTCAAGCACAACCCTGGACACTACATTAGTCAGAAATAGCCCTTGACGGACCTGAAAAGGGCCTGCGCCTGTTTGAGAGGATCCTTTCCAGGCCTCAGATGGTCCTAAGCCGGTCTGAGAGGGCCTTTACTAGGCGACAGAGGACCCTATACCGGACACCAGGCGAGCCATTTGGGCCCGCCTGAGCCAGAGGCCTGGTCTGAGCCCTTTCAGGCCTGGCAATGGCTCTCTCAAACGGACGGAGGGCCATTCAAGTCTGGCAATGGCTCTCTCAGGCTTAGACAGGGCCCTCTCAGGCCCATCGATAGTACACTCAAAGAGACTGAGGGACTTCTCTTACCGACCTTAGGGCCCTCTCACACCGGCACAGGACCCTCTCAGCACGACCGAGGGCCCTTTCAAACCTACCAGTGATCCTCCAGACCAGCATAGGGCGCTCTCAAGTCTTGCAAGGGCCCTACAAGACTGACAGGGTGAGGGGCGTCACCGACGGGGGGTCGGGAAGGAGAGGGTCCGGACATCAACTCTCAGAAGGTGGGGGGTCGACCGCCCCCACCCCCCCGAACGCACACACTTTTTTCGGGGAAAGTTAACAATTTATCGTAAAAATTGCCTTTGCAACAGTCAAAATCCCGCTATTATTCCAAAGTTTAAAAACGGGAAAATTTCGCGACGCTTCGCGGCATGACACAAGTTTCGCAATTGCTTATACAAATTTGGAAAATGGGAAAATTAATTCCATTAAATGTCTGGCAGAGGCTATTGGCGGTAATTGCTGACCCCAGGTCCCACTCTCTTCATAAAATATTAACTTGTAACCCTATTTGTAACAGGCTCCTGGCTACTCCTATTTGTAACAGGGGGGGGGGAGACGGATTTTGCCCCCAGGAGATCTCGAGATCTACCCATCCGATTTTCAAAAATCAAACGGCGTTTGGTTCCCCTCATCACGATCTACATTTCTAAAAAAAAATCGACATTTTTGATAGGGGGCAACAGGGGGGCAACAACTACAAATTTTAGTGTTATATATCATCCAACACAGCTGTCATGTTTATCAACCGATTGTAACACAACCAATCTGGGAATCGATAGATTGAAATGGAGATTTATGATTTATATATGGTGATCACTTTGGAAAATTCAAAAATCATAGGCGTGTGCAGGTCACTCAATATGTTCACTTAGATATAGAAGGCTAAGAGGAAATCTAATTGTAGTCTTCAAATTTGTAAATAGTCAGCATTCTGGATATTTAAAGGGTATGTTTGAGTTCAATAGGGAAAATCGAGGTAGAGGTCATCAGCATAAACTCATTATGAAACAAAGTAGGACTAGGCTACGACAGTCATTTTTCAGTGGAAGGGTTGTAGGACATTGGAATATGCTACCAGGGGATGTCGCTGATGCAGTGACACTTGCTTCCTTCAAAATTAGATTAGATAAATACTTTACAGAGAAGGGATTAGTTCATAAATACTCGTGGGATTAGCCTTCTTTTATGCAGGTAGAGTAAGGTGATTTGAAGGGGCGAGACTGGTGGAGGGGGGGTTGGGTTGGGTGGGGTGCAACCTCGGATGGGCCCCAAGAGGCTCTTTGTTGCACTTTTCTTTTATGTCTTTGTCTTAATATGGAGGTGAAGTAAATGCGGAATAAAACTATTTTTGTATGTTTTTTTTTAACAAATGATATGGTATGTTATTGTGCCATTAGAAAACACAGTTATAAATCATATTTTTCGCCATAGGCGGTACCAGGTTAGTGAAAAAGGGAGGTCAAATAGGAAAAATATTAACCGCAGGCATGTTGCTACCCAGCACTATAAATATGTTACTGATCGTAGATAGTTCCATTTTGCATGTTGTACTTCATCATGGCGCATCCAGGATCCAACTGGAGAGGCGCAAGACTTTTTGATAAGTATATTATCCGCTATTATGATACTAACTAGTCAACAGTGACTATTTCACTTACAACTTCAATTAACATTGCTTACCCCCTTTTACCCTACCTGGACTCTCCTATTATCTCATAATCGTTCGTAGGGTACCCTGTGACGCGTTTCATCCGAAAACTGCAGTATGTTATGCCATTGTAGGCCCATGCATCTTAGTTTCCTTGCAATAATATGACCCCCTTTCTTCCATTCCTGAGCGCGCCTCTGCAACACAAATTATTGTATTCCCTCTCCTGGCCTCATATGTGCATATATCATTATAAGTTAACCGTCTATTGCGCCGTAATCGCTGGCATATCGTCATCACCATGCCAGTCACCCCCCTTTTCATGTGCCTGAACACGCCCCTGCAACTCTATATGTAATAAATTATTAAAATAATGGAAGGAGAAGCTATCTTTTACATCTTGATAGCTATAAATGCTCCTTACATCGCTCTATTTACTTCCCGCAGAGCATTGAATACTTCCTGGACCCCCCCCCCCCCCCCCCTTCAAGCCCCTGAAACCGCCTCTGCCATGCAATTTTTATGATATTTCATTAACATCAACTAATTTGCACTTGTTGCAATCACCGTAAACCGATGTAACTCCTTCACACTTGAGGTAGTTAGGAAGAAACCGTGAAGATCGCATTTCCGTATTATCGCCAAATATCGCCGCCGAACCCTCCCAAAACCGTGCCCTGGAACCGCCTCTGTTCAGATTAAGAACTCTAAATTTTGACTCCAAATGCGGAATTCAATTCTAGGAAAATTCCAAAAATGTCATGTGCCTGCTCCCAGCCGTTCTGGAGATATCTGCGAAAAACATGAGGGGGGGGGGGCGGAATTCCCCCCTGTTACAAATAGGGTTAAGCGGGATACATGTTTAGCTAGTCTGCCGAGTTCCGAAAAGGGGACGCGAACGCAGAGACACGGGCATCGGCACCCGCGGAAGCTGCTCCAGCGGTGCCCAACTTGCTGGACCTGGAAGAGCTAATAGTGGGGGCCAAGCCAGGACCATCTTTCCAAGCCATCTTCCCTCAGGCTCCTACAGATCCACAGGGACCATTTATGCGCGGAAAAGTCGTTTTGCTTCTTGCTGCTTCGAAACCATTTGCACTGTTACCAGTTGTTTGTTACAGTTCGGTACATATGCATATACAGTTATTATTATCATATATACTATTGAGCGCTGACTGCCACCGGTCATCGTGATTTACTATCCGAGGCTAGCTAATGTATATGAAAAACCACCTTCATTTCAATATTTTGCATCATACCGAGATATGCAACCAGGAAAAGGGGTTACTTGAGGCTTGGCTCCACTCACGGTCTGGTTCGAATATTACAATTTCGTTTTCCACGACCTAAAATGCAATTTTTCACGCCGCTTCGCGGCGTCACATCGGTGGCCAGGGGCTCCGCCACAGGGGGGACGGGGGGACATGTCCCCCCAAACATTTTCTGATTTTAACATTACGCTCATGGACGTTGCATGGCAAGAATCGACTTCAGAATGCCTCCGTCCCCCCCCCAACTTTCGGAAGGTGGCGGCGCCCTTGTCGGTGGCCATCATCATAACGAAGCCATAGTCATCGTCTTCGGTTCGTCGTAACGCTTAATTGAATTAATACAATGTTAGCTTCTTATCCTCTACAAGGTCCATCGCCCTGTAATTCTGGGTTTTATCAGGCCAACCTGTAATAATTTTTCTGCGCTTGGCGGCGCTAAATAACAAGTACCTACTGTAACATGAAAATCCACTGACATTACAAATGTTGCAAAGGCTTAAATACACGCAGAACAAATGTGGTTACATTTTTTCTCTCTCATTTCAGCCGACCCCCCACTTAAAAATTGTCGGCGACGCCCCTGCATAGGGCACTCTCAGGCCTGGCCTGACGATGGCCCTCTTAGGCTTGTCAAGGGCTTTCTCCTACCTGAAAATACACTCAGACCGACTGGAGGCCCTTTCAGACTCGCAAAAACGCCCAGGGCCCTTTTCAGCTCGAGGGCCCCTTGAAGTATGATGTGCCCCTCCCGAAAAGTTTCCCTGGATCCGCCCCTGGTAGTGGTGGTGGTGGTGGATTGGGGGTTTAGGGCGCCGCAACTCTTGTGGTTATATGGCGCCCATCTGGCTGCCATATCATGGTCAAAATCTGGGGCAAGTTCATAACGTCAATCGATAAACGTATCGGTGGCTTATCGGGTTAAGCGAATTTTTCAGAACCGTTTCATTGAAGTTGATGCATATGTATAGAAATTGGTGAAACGATTAGCATACCCTGGATGGTGACCTAGTGAAGTGAAGGAATGGGGAACTTGCAGTGGCGTGCGCGGAAATTCACAAAGGACCAGGTCATTGCCTTGAGGGGCGCCACCAATATTATCGAAAATTTTGCAGGGGGGGGGGGATTTTGCCTTGCAAAATTAAAGGGAATGTTTCACCTTTCAGAAAGTTGTAAAATATATGCTGGTTGTAGTCTAAAATATGAAGTAAGTGCTGCTGAAAACGATGGTGATATTTTTTATCTCGAAAAGCCACTTACCTTCATACATTTTTTTTTAATTGGATGATGACGTCATTACTGAGCCATAGACCGCGCTGATTTACTGACAAAGTGGGATTGGAGGAAAAAGTCGCTGTCAGTCAATCAACGGCGGCGCTAGCCTAGACTCCGTTTTGCAAACTATAAATTAAATTGCTTAAAAACGGCTAAGTTTTTGGGAAAATGACCTTAGTATTTTCGACATTTCAATGACGGCCAAAGATAATGGCTATCTCAGTTCAAAACCAATACAAAGGTGAAACATTCCCTTTAACTAACATGGAGTGGCGCCGTGGCGCCGTCATTGACCAGAGGGGCGCCGTCACTGATCGGGGGGGGGGGGGCGCCAGCTTTGCATGGGCGCCTCGGGTCCAAAGGACCAGGTCATACATACCTGCATGACCTGATACTCGGTACGCCACTGGGAACTTGGAGGGATAATGCTGATTTGGGCTTTAGGGCGCTCCGATTTCATCGGTCATATCCATATGGCTCGCAAGTCGCAAAGTTGTAAATGTAAAAATTGAATTCCACATTTTCTGTGGAATACCTTCTCTACATATGTTTAAGACAGGCCAGACATATTTCGCGAAAATGATCGGGAACCTTCTGAACACTGTCACAGCATTCTCGGTGCCATGATAGTCTCCCATTGTTGATTTCTCTTTAGCTACAATGTATTTGGCGAGGGTGAAATCGGGGACGGATGCCAAAGTGTTATCACTTAGTGCGTTTCGCCCACCGGCCACCGGTGAGGTACTCAGTGAAGGGTATCTGTGCCGGCCACCGCCCACCGGTTAGGTACTCAGTGAAGGGTGTCCGTCCCGGCCGCCGGTGAGGTACTCCGTGAAGGGTGTCTGTCCCGGCCACCACCCACCGGTGAGGTACTCAGTGAAGGGTGTCTGTCCCGCCCACCGGTGAGATACTCCGTGAAGGGTATCTGTCCCGGCCACCGCCCACCGGTGAGGTACTCAGTGAAGGGTGTCTGTCCCGGCCACCGGTGAGGTACTCAGTGAAGGGTATCTGTGCCGGCCACCGCCCACCGGTTAGGTACTCAGTGAAGGGTGTCTGTCCCGGCCGCCGGTGAGGTACTCCGTGAAGGGTGTCTGTCCCGGCCACCACCCACCGGTGAGGTACTCCGTGAAGGGTGTCTGTCCCGGCCACCGGTGAGGTACTCAGTGAAGGGCGTCTGTCCTGGCCACCGCCCACCGGTGAGGTACTCCGTGAAGGGTGTCTGTCCCGGCCACCGGTGAGGTACTCAGTGAAGGGCGTCTGTCCCGGCCACCGGTGAGGTACTCAGTGAAGGGCGTCTGTCCCGCCCACCGGTGAGGTACTCAGTGAAGGGCGTCTGTCCTGGCCACCGCCCACCGGTGAGGTACTCCGTGAAGGGTGTCTGTCCCGGCCACCAGTGAGGTACTCAGTGAAGGGTGTCTGTCCCGGGCACCGGTGAGGTACTCAGTGAAGGGTGTCTGTCCCGGCCACCGGTGAGGTACTCAGTGAAGGGCGTCTGTCCCGGCCACCGCCCACCGGTGAGGTACTCAGTGAAGGGCGTCTGTCCCGGCCACCGCCCACCGGTGAGGTACTCAGTGAAGGGTGTCTGTCCCGGCCACCGGTGAGGTACTCAGTGAAGGGTGTCTGTCCCGGCCACCGGTGAGGTACTCAGTGAAGGGTGTCTGTCCCGGCCACCGGTGAGGTACTCAGTGAAGGGCGTCTGTCCCGGCCACCGCCCACCGGTGAGGTACTCAGTGAAGGGTGTCTGTCCCGGCCACCGGTGAGGTACTCAGTGAAGGGTGTCTGTCCCGGCCACCGGTGAGGTACTCAGTGAAGGGTGTCTGTCCCGGCCACCGGTGAGGTACTCAGTGAAGGGTGTCTGTCCCGGCCACCGGTGAGGTACTCAGTGAAGGGCGACTGTCCCGCCCACCGGTGAGGTACTCAGTGAAGGGCGTCTGTCCCGGCCACCGGTGAAGTACTCAGTGAAGGGTGTCTGTCCCGGCCACCGGTGAGGTACTCAGTGAAGGGCGTCTGTTCCGGCCACCGGTGAGGTACTCAGTGAAGGGCGTCTGTCTCCCGGCCGCCGCTGCCCCTCTCCGCAGAAGGAGGGTATGCTGTGGTGTACGGGACGTGCAGCTGCCTTCGTGCCGTGCGTGTAGTACACAGCTGGCGTCAGGCGCGCCTCGAGCCGTGCGTGTAGTACACAGCTGGCGTCAGGCGCGCCTCGAGCCGTGCGTGTAGTACACAACTGGCGTCAGGCGCGCCTCGAGCCGTTCGTGCAGTACACAGCTGGCGTCAGGCGCGCCTCGAGCCGTTCGTGCAGTACACAGCTGGCGTCAGGCGCGCCTCGAGCCGTTCGTGCAGTACACAGCTGGCGTCAGGCGCGCCTCCAGCCGTTCGTGTAGTACACAGCTGGCGTCAGGCGCGCCTCGAGCCGTTCGTGCAGTACACAGCTGGCGTCAGGCGCGCCTCGAGCCGTTCGTGTAGTACACAGCTGGCGTCAGGCGCGCCTCGAGCCTTTCGTGTAGTACACAGCTGGCGTCAGGCGCGCCTCGAGCCGTGCGTGTAGTACACAGCTGGCGTCAGGCGCGCCTCGAGCCGTGCGTGTAGTACACAGCTGGCGTCAGGCGCGCCTCGAGCCGTTCGTGCAGTACACAGCTGGCGTCAGGCGCGCCTCGAGCCGTTCGTGCAGTACACAGCTGGCGTCAGGCGCGCCTCGAGCCGTTCGTGCAGTACACAGCTGGCGTCAGGCGCGCCTCGAGCCGTTCGTGTAGTACACAGCTGGCGTCAGGCGCGCCTCGAGCCGTTCGTGCAGTACACAGCTGGCGTCAGGCGCGCCTCGAGCCGTTCGTGTAGTACACAGCTGGCGTCAGGCGCGCCTCGAGCCGTTCGTGTAGTACACAGCTGGCGTCAGGCGCGCCTCGAGCCGTTCGTGCAGTACATAGCTGGCGTCAGGCGCGCCTCGAGCCGTTCGTGCAGTACACAGCTGGCGTCAGGCGCGCCTCGAGCCGTGCGTGTAGTACACAGCTGGCGTCAAGCGCGCCTCGAGCCGTGCGTGTACCCGAACCTACGCTCCCTTTGGGAGCGTAGGTTCGGGTCCTACCGACCGCGCCATGTTGTAATGTCTCGGAAGTCCGTCACTGTCACGCGAGGTTCAGTGGTGCACACGCGTAAGGAGCGAGAGCGGCTGTATTCCAGAACGGTGCATACGCGACTGGCGCGGGCTCGGCACCCGACAGCGGGCGAGCCTGGCCCAGTACACTCACTGCCTGCGGGCACAGGTGGCGGCCGCAGCAGAGGCGGCGCCAGGCACGGAAACAGGTAGGTATCAGAGGCGGAGAAAGGCAGGGGTACACAGGATCTCCACACACAGCTGGCGTCAGGCGCGCCTCGAGCCGTGCGTGTAGTACACAGCTGGCGTCAGGCGCGCCTCGAGCTGTTCGTGCAGTACACAGCTGGCGTCAGGCGCGCCTCGAGCCGTTCGTGCAGTACACAGCTGGCGTCAGGCGCGCCTCGAGCCGTGCGTGTAGTACACAGCTGGCGTCAGGCGCGCCTCGAGCCGTGCGTGTAGTACACAGCTGGCGTCAGGCGCGCCTCGAGCCGACCTGGTTAGTGGTCCCGTGCTCAGCCGTCCTGTCGGGCCACGGCGGCACCTGGTTAGTGGTCCCGTGCTCAGCCGTCCTGCCGTCCTGTCGGGCCACGGCGGCACCTGGTTAGTGGTCCCGTGCTCAGCCGTCCTGCCGTCCTGTCGGGCCACGGCGGCACCTGGTTAGTGGTCCCGTGCTCAGCCGTCCTGCCGTCCTGTCGGGCCACGGCGGCACCTGGTTAGTGGTCCCGTGCTCAGCCGTCCTGCTGCCCTGTCGGGCCACGGCGGCACCTGGTTAGTGGTTTACCCGCCCCGAGAGCAGCCAACACTCGGTCAGCTGAGCGGGCCCTGACCTGGCCTGACCCGGCAGGAGCCGACCACGGGACCGAGCCCTGAGCCTGACCTGCACCCTCTGACCATCAGCATCCCCCGGGGCCGCCAGACCCGGCTGCAGCCCTGACAGTATACCCGACTGGCAGGCGGATATCATCAGCGGCCTGAGCCGGCATTTGTGGCGGCGGCCGACACATACACCGCGACACCACAGCCAGCGGTCAGCGGGGCCGCCGGTGACGGACGGACGGGCTGCCCAGCGGGGCCGCCGGTGACGGACGGACGGGCGGCCCGGCACCGCCAGACACGCCCAGACCAGACGCTGACATATCCCCCCACGTCATCCGCCGGACTCCGCCCCGTCAGCCACCAGACTTCCCGAAACAGCAGAGACAGCTGCGCCCGTCACATGGAGCACGAGCAACACACGCCGCCGCCTCCGCCGCCGCCTCCGTACAGCGGACCTGTTCGGTCCCGGTGGGAGGCAGCGCCCGCCGGGGGCCGCCGGGGGCTGCCGGGGGCTGCCGGGGGCCGCCCCACACCCGCCATGGCCTGGCATCGCCGCTGCACGGGAGCCCAGGCCGCCGAGGGAGGCGCCGACCGTCGCCAGACGCGACGCCACGCCTTCGTCAGCGTGCTGCTCCGTGGCTGACGATCGCTGCACTGCGCCGACTGACACGACAGCCCCGACGGGCCACCGCCCGGTCAGTGGCAGGCGGCGACCCGCTGCCGGGCCCCGCTGCCGGCCCCCGCTGCCGGCCCCCGCTCCCGACCCCCGCTCCCGAAACCCTGCTGACGGCCCCCGCTCCCGACCCCCGCTCCCGACCCCAGCACATGTCACCAGCTGACGGCATCCGTAAATTCGCTGGGCCAAGTTGCTACACACATCAGTCAGCACACAGCTGACCCCGCCTCAGTCAGCACACAGCTGACCCCGCCTCAGTCAGCACACAGCTGACCCCGCCTCAGTCAGCACACAGCTGACCCCGCCTCAGTCAGCACACAGCTGACCCCGCCTCAGTCAGCATACAGCTGGCTGACCCCGCCTCAGTCAGCACACAGCTGACCCCGCCTCAGTCAGCACACAGCTGACCCTGCCTCAGTCAGTACACAGCTGACCCCGCCTCAGTCAGCACACAGCTGACTCCGCCTCAGTCAGTACACAGCTGACCCCGCCTCAGTCAGCACACAGCTGACCCCGCCTCAGTCAGCACACAGCTGATCCCGCCTCAGTCAGCACACAGCTGACCGGCCGACTAATCCCGCCTGCTCAGTCAGCTGACTGGCCATGAGCTTTGCGGTGCAGCGAAAGACCAGACAACGTCGGCGGAAATGCTCTTATCCAGATCCCCGAGTGTCCGACCAGTTCCGTCCAGCCCGGGTTTGCAGCGGACACATTCCTTCCCAGCAAAAGAACTGATCAACCGACACGCGTGTCCTTCCTCCAGCATCGCTGCTGGCTCATTCTCTCTGCGTCTGCGCCACAGTTGTCTGTCGCTGGCAACCGCGACAAACGAGGCGGCTCAATACGGCTGACGCCGTCTCCCGCTTCAGATCCGGTTTGACCACCGACGCTGAGCGGCAGGGGCGCCTTCAGGCCTGGCCGCAAATAGCGGTGAGCGGCAGGGGCGCCCTCAGACATCACCGGAGCTAGCGGGCAGGGGCGCCCTCAGATCGGAGTGAAGTTAGCGGTGAACGCCAGGGGCGCCCTCGGGCCCGGCAGGAAGTAACAGTCAGTGGCAGGGTCACCTTCAGGTTCGACCGGAAGTAGCGATGATCGACATGGGAGCCCTTCGGCCTAACCAGAGGTAGCGGTGAGAAGCAGGGGCGCCCTCAGACCTGGCTGGAGGTGGCGGAAAGTGCCAGGGGCACCCTCAGGCCCGATAGGTGGCGGTGAGCGGCAGAGGCGCCCTCAGGCCTGGCCGGAGGTGGCGGTGTGCGGTAGGGGCGCCCTTGGGTTTGGTAGGAGGAAGCAATGAACGGCAGGGGCGCCCTCAGGCCTGGTCAGAGGTGGTGGTGAGCGGCAGAGGCGCCCTCAGGCCTGGCCGGAGGTGGCGGTGTGCGGTAGGGGCGCCCTCAGGCCTGTCCGGAGGGTTCACCATCAGCCTTAACACTCTTCACCGAGACGGTACACGACATTGGCAGTAAAAGACCCCCCAGTCCTCGCAGTCTCCTAATTTATCACTGAGGACATGCAGACTATATTGCAACAGCAGCAATGCTCGACCGAGGGCATGGTTTGCAAACATGATAACTTGTTGAGCGTGCAAAATAACACGTTGATCAGTTGGAACTGTTGTATAATGATGTTTTATTATAATATTAAAATTAATTAAAGACATAATAAGAGAGCGGCGGAGAGGATGTCATCGCTACCGCTTTAAGCCGACATTCGACGAACATTCCTACATTCGAAACCTCCACTTCATACGGCGTTCTGCCTGCATTTCGGTATTTTTTCTTTGTTAATCTTCGTTGTAAGCATCCCTCATCTCAGCTGCTCTCTTCAATCCACGATTATTTCCATTTTATATTTGTTCTTCCACTGTTCTCCCCAGTTCCAACTATCTCATCTGATGCACCACCAAGGTCGTACAACGAAGACCGACCTAAGCCCTCCAGTCCAACCCATCACCTCCGCTCCGCCGCCCTCCCCGCCGCGTCTGGCAGGGCGGTGCTTCAGGGAACGGCGCAGTTGGCCGGCGGCTGACGTGACAGACCAGCCGACCGGCCGGCGAGGCAGGCGCCCACACCGCCGCCGCTGCCAGCCAGCTGCGGCGGAGGCGGGCGCGGCAGGCCGCGGACGGCTCTGCTCCGCCGGCACGGTCGTGTCGCAAGCGGCGGCGGACGTGGCGCAGCGCCGGCTGGCGGCGGCAGACGTGGCGCCACGCCTGCTGACGCGGACGCCGGACGTATCGAGCGCCAGCCGAGCGTCCCGGCGGCCGGCCGGCCGGCCAGCGCCGCCGCGCCGCCGCGGAGGAGAGAGGGAGAAGTCCGGGAGGCCGCCGGGGAGGGAGGGAGGGAGGGAGGGAGAGCGGTGCCACGGCTGAGTCATCCCGGGTAGGCCACGGCGGCTGAAGCGGCGGCTGTGCCAGCTCCGGAGGGCTGTGGCCGGGTCCGTGTCGGTACAAGGCCGGCTGTAGAGCGGAGTGATCGGTGGAGGATGAAGGCACGCCAATCAGACGTACTGCATTCCCGGAGGTACAGAGGGGACGGGGTGATGCTGATGGTGGCACCTCAACGTAGAGGGGACGGGGTGATGGTGGCACCTCAACGTAGATGGAACGGGGTGATGGTGGCCCCTCAACGTATGCCTCTGTGGATGTCGAGGACTTGCTTTTGGAATTGTTTGGCAGACAGGCAGCTCAGATAGTTTCCTTATAAGACTATAACTTGAACAGAACTAAGCACGGAGCCAAGAGGGGGGGGGGGGGGGGGTGGCCGCCGCCCCCCCTAGAGACCAGGGGCCCTTTTCGGCGTGCTGCGCGCGCCGAAAATGACCGACGAGACCGCGCGAAGCGCGGTATCATGGGCTCTCTTAGAGTCTGGAGACAACGCGAAGCGTGGTCTTTAGAGTTTAGAGCACTTCAGAGGCCCTGTAGGGCTACCAGGGCCCTCTCTGAAATATCAGAGGGCCCCATGGACGTTCAAAAGGCCCCTGTGCAGGTCAGAGGGGCCCCTGACTAGACCGAAAGGGCCCCTGGGCGAGTCAAAGGGGCCCTGAACATGCCGAATGGGCCCTAGCCAGCACAGAGGGGCCCCTGGGCAGGTCGGAGGGGCCCCTGAGCATGTTGACAGGGCGACAAAGCAGCCAGCCCCCGCTTTGTCGCCAGTCCCTTACCAGGTCGAAAGGGCCCCTGAGCAGGCTGGAGGGCCCCTGTACATGCCGAATGTGCCCCTAGTCAGCACGGAGGGGCCCAGAGCCAGTCAGAGGGCCCCTTGAGCATGTCGGCAGGGCGACAAAGCAGCCAGCACAGTCCCTTGCCAGGTCGGAAGAGCCCTTGAAGGCTGGATGGCCCCTGGACAGACCAGAGGGCCCCTGTAAAGCTCAAAGTCGGAGGGGCCCCTGACCAGACCGAAAGGATCCCTGGGTGGTCAGAAGGGCCCTGCACATTTCGAATGAGCCCCTAGCCAGCACAGAGGGTCCCTGCGCAGGTCAGAGGGGCCCCCTAACCAGACCCGAAAGGGCCCCTGGACTCGGGAATGGGGCCTTTTCAACGCTCGTGAAGGGGCTCTTTCAACGCTCGGGAAGGGGCCCTTTCGGGGCGCCGTCCCCCCCCCCCCCCCCCCCCCCCCCGGGCGAAATCTTGGCTGCGTGCCTGAGCAGAACTTACGAAGAACGAAACAGTAGCGAATCTCGATAATTGCCACACTAACAAGCCTGTCACGCCGCTCTAAACTCTCGGTGTTTCACAATGTATTGGAATCGGCCACGACAGGCATGTCCGGCATGTCCAGACGACCAGACGACAGGCATGTCGGTCTGAAGTTGGGACTCGGACACTCGGGACTGATCTATACTCGGAAGTTGGGACCTTTCAGAACACCATGTACCTAGGTTTTTTTACCACCATACACCACTCACCTAATGAAAAATGTCACCCAAGTGCACTGAAGGGCTACTCCGGTCAGGAGCACTGGAGCAACGACAGACGCAAGAAAAGGGTTACGGCACGTTCAGCTGCTTTCTGTTTCAACATCACTTTTATCATCCATGGCGATATTCTGCCGAACCTCTCCGGCCGATATATCGGCATATATCAACATATATCGACCACTGGCGGCTGATAGAGGAGATAGTCCACGCCTCGGGATATTTATATTGCCTGACAGAGCAGCTGGGTTTGAGACGGACTCGCCCGGCAAGGGAGTCGCTCCTGCTCGGGTCCGGGTGGTCCGATTGGCATCACAAGAAATACCAAAGTGGCGCATTTTGCCTCAACAGAACGAGAACCTGCTGAATATATAGTCTCCGAAAGACAGCACGCTCGTGTCCCGCCCGCTCTGGCTTCCGGCCAGCGCGACGAAGAGACAGCTACATGTCCGCTGATTACCGGCACTGGTCCCAGCCAGCTGGAGAGACTAACTTGTCCCAGCCAGCTGGAGAGACTAACTGGTCCCAGCTGGAGAGACTAACTGGTCCCAGCTGGAGAGACTAACTGGTCCCAGCTGGAGAGACTAACTGGTCCCAGCTGGAGAGACTAACTGGTCCCAGCTGGAGAGACTAACTGGTCCCAGCTGGAGAGACTAACTGGTCCCAGCTGGAGAGACTAACTGGTCCCAGCTGGAGAGACTAACTGGTCCCAGCCAGCTGGAGAGACTAACTGGTCCCAGCTGGAGAGACTAACTGGTCCCAGCTGGAGAGACTAACTGGCCCCAGCTGGAGAGACTAACTGGTCCCAGCTGGAGAGACTAACTGGTCCCAGCTGGAGAGACTAACTGGTCCCAGCTGGAGAGACTAACTGGTCCCAGCTGGAGAGACTAACTGGTCCCAGCCAGCTGGAGAGACTAACTGGTCCCAGCTGGAGAGACTAACTGGTCCCAGCCAGCTGGAGAGACAGCTGCAGGCATGGACAACCAACCGCCCAGCTGATTGCGGCGGAGGCGGCGGCAGGGGCGGAGGCGGAGGTGGAGGCGGAGGCGGAGGCGGAGGCGGAGGCGGAGGCAGGGTCGGGGTCGGGGTCGGGGTCGGAGCCGGAGTCGCAGTCGGAGTCGGGGTCGGGGTCGGGGTCGGGGTCGGGGAGCGGGGAGCGGAGAGCGGGGGCGGGAAGCGGGGGCGGGGAGCGGGGGCGAGGAGCGGGAGCGGGGGCGGGGAGCGGGGGCGGGGAGCGGAGTCGGTGGCGGGGCGGGGCGGGAGCGGGGCGGCTGGGTTTGACTGTGAGTCAGACCCTACCACTGCTCTCACCCGCATCAACCACCGGTGACGTGTCCAGCTTCAGTATTACGGTTGATATTGCTTGCAGGGTTTTGACAGTCGGTCTTCCGGTAGGGTTTCCGTTTTACTACCAGTTTCAGATAGAAACATCAACGTAATAGCAAAGCAATAACGTCGATGGAATGAAGTCTAGGTTAAGTTCTCAAAGTGCATCAGCAGAAGTAGAAACCAGTCCCGAAAATACTACGATGTACGATTCAGAGAAAAAAAGACCGCCAGTTCGCAAGTGTAAGTCTTTGAAGTGTGACCAGCGATCTTCTCAGTCCTCTCGTGGGAGTAAATGTTGCAATAGCGCAGATCGTATCTCTGGACACTGGACATCAGCATTGGGAGTGATGAAGAGGGAGGAGCAGCTACAACTTCATATCTGCGCAGCTCCAGGCTCCAGCACGGCAAGCTCTGAACACACCGACACCGTCCCACCTTTCGCAGTGTCGATTTGCCGACACCGTCCCACCTTTCGCAGTGTCGATTTGCCGACACCGTCCCACCTTTCGCAGTGTCGATTTGCCGACACCGTCCCACCTTTCGCAGTGTCGATTTGCAGGAAATCTTGGCAGTCCGAAGATACCGTTGCAGGAAAATATTGTGTGAACGTAACCACAGCGACCAAACTGCCTCGTACATAGGTTCTCTGAGGCACCACAGCTCACTTATCCGCACTCGTGATCGCAGGTGACGTCAAGAAGTTGCCAAATGTTCCGCCGATTGAGGCGAGGTCTCGATCAGTTATCAGCATATGGATATATGATATATGGATATAGCATTTGGCATATGAACGGGCATGACCAGGGGCGTCGCCGACGGTGTGGGGGGGGGGGTGGGTGGGGGGGTCGATCCCCCACTTTTAGCGGGGAAAGTTAACAATTTATCGTAAAAATTGCCTTTGCAGCAGTCAAAATCCAGCTATACACAGTCAAAAAATGGAAAATTTCGCGCCGCTTCGTGGCATGACACAAGTTTCACAATTGCTTATTACAAATTTGGAAAATGGGAAAATGAATTCCATTAAGTGTCTGGCAGAGGCTCTCCTTGGCGGTAATTGCTGGCCCCAGGGCCCCTTCATAAAATATTAACTTTGAAGCGGGCTGCATGTTTAGCTAGTCTGCCGAGTTCCAAAAAGGTGACGCGAGCGCAAAGACGCGGACATCAGCACCCGGAAGCTGATCCAGCAGTGCCCAACTTGATGGACCGAATAGCTAACAGTGGGGACCAGGCCAGGACCATCTCCCCAAGTCATCTCCTCCCAGGCTCCTCCAGATCCTCAGTGATCATTTATGCGCGGAAAAGTCGTTCTGCCTCTTGCTGCTTTCAAACCATTTGCACTGTTACCAGAACTGTTTGTTACAGTTCGGTACATATGTATACAGTTATTATTATCATATGTACTATTGAGCGCTGACTGCCACCGGTCATCGTGATTTACTATCCGAGGAAAATGTATATGAAAAACTACCTTCATTTCAATATTTGTAATCATACCGAGATGTGCAACCAGGAAAAGGGGTAACCTGAGGCTTGGCTCCACTCACGGTCTGGTTCCAATATAAAAATTTCGTTTTCCACGACCTAAAATTAAAATTTTCCCGCCGCTTCGCGGCCTCACATCAGTGGCCGTCGTCATAACGAAGCCATCGTCATCGTATTCAGTTAGTCGTAACGATGAATTGAATTAATAGTATTTTTAGCTTCTTACCCTCTACAAGGCCCACCGCCTATATTTCTGGATTTTATCAGACAAACCCGTACAAATTTCGCGCCGCTTAGCGGCGGTAAATAACAAGTACCTACTATCACATGGGAATCCACATTAAAAATGCTACAAAGGCTTAAATACACGCAACAAAATGGGGGTACATTTTTTTCGTCATTTCAGTCGACCCCCCACTCAAAAATTATCGGCGACGCCCTTTGGCATGACCCCACTTTTGTTAATATTTTGCTGGAATCTTTGATTTGGTTGAATGAGGGAAATTTGAGAGAGCAAACGGTACACAAAAACGAGAAAAGCTCAAATATGCAAAGGAATCTGGCATAGGGGGTTAAGTTTCTCTTAAAACACGATCAAAGTTTCACTACCACCTGACATTTCGTGACGTTCCTACATCCCTGGTTATCCGTTCAGTCATGGTTGGTGTGCCATGAGGTCTGAGGACACTCACGGGGTCAGACCCATAGTGACATTACAGTAAATATGTTCGATAAATGTGTGTTTGCCCTCAAGCGTATGTCATGACGCAGCAAAATTCGGAATAATAATCTGTGCAGACGCCGTATTTCTTCGCCTCGCAAAATGCTTCACTTTGTTTGACCCGCAAACGCTTGTCTGGTAAAGTTCATTTTCTATGTTTCTGGAAAACTTCGGACACAAAATGTATCACATTTCTTCGACTTGGCAAATTAATGCTTGACGAATTTTCATTTCGCATCTCTTCTCGATTTCAAAATAGCCAACGCTTAGGGCAAATGTTGGAATAAATGCAAAATGAAAAGTAGCACAAGAATATTACCGAAACTGCGAAACAAGCTATAGCATAAGTAATATGCATGGCCGTCTTGCCGGTATGAGCCGAGCCAATGGAAGACAGATTATTCATACCTAAATATAGAAGAAAAAAAATGCGCAAATAATTTTGCGATTGCAAAAATTGGCGGATACGATATATTACGTAAACATTTGCAACACAAAAATATACCGAAACAAAGGTTTTTGTAAACAAAAATGCAAGTCGTTTACTAAATCGGTACCCAATACGGGTGACGGGCAGGGGCGTAGGGAAGATTTCGCCCAGGGGGGGGGGGGGGGGGGGGGCAAAGGGGATCAGAGGGGCCCTCGTAGCCAAGGGGGGCCCACATCATTCAAACAGTACAGTACATTGTATGTTGTTAAACAACGACAAATAAGTTTTCGACAACGAAAAACAAGTTTATTTTTTCACCTTTGGGTGTGAAAAAAATCGCAAATCCGAGATAGTCATTTTTAATATTTTGTCATTTCCTTTTTTTAACCATTTTGTATTTGCAATTTTCGTTCACACTCGAATTTCTATGATTTTTCAAGCATGTATTGTTTTTCCACCAAAAATTACATGACATGACGTGATTACAACGTAATTATCTCCCAAAGTAATCCACCATTTACATTTAAATGTTGTGATAAGACGTATAATTAATGCAGCATAAGGTGTACTGAAGGATTGACGTCGATATCTATCATTGTTTTCAAGTTATTGAGAAAATCCGGGAAGGGGGGGGGGGCAGATTCTGCCACCTCCAGCGGGAGGCGCGGGTTAATGCAAATATTATCCTGAATCTTCTTCAATTCGGATTCAGGAAACAACACAAGTACATGCCGATTGTTCAAATGTGTACGATGAAGTTTACAAAATATCTACAAAATAACGATATAACATGCTCCACCTTGATATACAGAAAGCTTTGGATACAGTTTGCTTGGCAATTCTCTTGCAAAAAAAATACACCGCATTGTGATACGAGGGGTTTCTACAACACGATAGTCATATATTAATAAGAGGCATAAAATAGCAATAATAGATGAGGTTGCATCTAAGAAACAAATGATGAAAATTGGCGTCCCACAGGGTTCAAATTTAGGTCCTCTTTTATGTATTCTCTATATTAATGACATCAGCAATACAACAGAAATAGGTACCTTTTACTTATTTGCTGATGATATACGGCAATGTATATTCAAGCTAGAAATGTTGAAGAGCTGCAAATAAATATTTATGAATTAATTAAAAAAATAACGAGTTGTTCCATGTAAATATATTATTACTAAATGCATCAAAGACAAATTACCAAATCTATTCAAGATCAGTGACGTGACAAAATCTTGACATAGTATTAAATGATACACCAATCACGAGAAACCCATGCATTAAATACTTATGGAGTTCTTGTAGATGCAAATCGTAAATGAAATAGTCATATATTAATATATATATATATATATATATATATATATATATATATATATATATATATATATATATATATATATATATATATATATATATATATATATATATATATATATATATATATATATATATATATATATATATATATATATATATATATATATATATATATATATATATATATATATATATATATATATATATATATATATATATATATATATATATATATATATATATATATATATATATATATATATATATATATATATATATATATATATATATATATATATATATATATATATATATATATATATATATATATATATATATATATATATATATATATATATATATATATATATATATATATATATATATATATATATATATATATATATATATATATATAAATATATATATATATATATATATATATATATATATATATATATATATATATATATATATATATATATATATATATATATATATATATATATATATATATATATATCCGGCAGAGGGCCCTCTACAACCGGAAGGGGTCATCTAAATGCAGACAGGGGGCCCTCTGCAGATCGGCAGGCCATCTACATGCTGGAAGGGCCCTCTAAAGGCGGACAGAGGGCCCTCTACAGATCAGCAGGGCCCTCTAAAAGCCGACAGAGATTTATAGATTGGCTGGGCACTCTGCAGATCGACAGGGCCCCTAAAGGCTGGAAGAGGACCCTTTACAGGTCGGCAGGGCCCTCTAAATGCCGGCAGAGGCCCTCTAAAAGATTGTCAAGGTAATATACAGATCGGCAGGGCCCTCTAAAGACCGGCAGAGGGCCCTCTCCAGATTGGCAGGGACCCTCTACAGATTGGCAGGGCCCTACAAAGGCCGACAGAGGGCCCTCTACAACCGGAAGGGGCCATCTAAATGCAGACAGGGGGCCCTCTGCAGATCGGCAGGCTCTCTACATGCTGGAAGGGCCCTCTAAAGGCGGGCAGAGGGCCCTCTACAGATGGGCAGGGCCCTCTTAAGGCCAGCAAAAGGCCCTTTACAGATTGGCTGGGACACTGCATCTCGACAAGGTCTCTAAAGGCTGGAAGAGGGCCCTCTACAGGCCGGCAGGGCCCTCTAAATGCCGACAGAGACCCTCTACGGATTGGCAGGGCGATTTACAGATCGGCAGGGCCCTCTAAAGGCCAGCAAAGGGCCCTCTACAGATTGACTGGGACACTCTGTAGATCGACAGGGCCTCTAAAGCCTGGAAGAGGGACCTCTACAGATCGGCAGGGCCCTCTAAATGCCGACAGAGGCCCTCTACAGATTCGCAGGGTGATCTACGATCGGCAGGGTCCTCTAAAGACCGGCAGAGGGCCCTCTCCAGATGGGCAGGGACCCTCTCCAGATCGGCAGGGCCCTATAAAGGCCGGCAGAGGGCCCTCTACAACCGGAAGGGCCCTCTAATTGCCGGCAGGGGCCCTCTAATTGCCGGCAGGGGCCCTCTACAGCTCGGTAGGGACCTTTAAAAGCTGGCAGATGGCCCTATCCACACTAGCTGGGGTCCCTTTCTACGTATTTACATATGCATGCCTTTAACAGACAAGCAAGTGCTGTTATTTATTCGTGTTACTATTTTTGTATCGGTTCGTGGGCGTTCTTTTATGCGACGTAAGGCGTTTTGCGTGCGCCTGACACCATCAAAAACATTGGGGCCTTCGGCCCCAGGGGGCCCTCGCTCGGTCGCCAGAGGGGCCTCCGGGGGGGGGGGGGCATGGCCCCCTTGCCCCCCCCCCCTTTACCTACGCCCTTTGTGACGGGTACGACGAAATGAAAAACAAAGCTATTATACGCATTGCGTACGAACTTTCGCCGTATAAAAAAATAACAGACGACGAAATGTCAGGACACGTAAAAGGGCGGCCTCACCAAAAGCCCTCAGACTCAACCGCAAGATCCTCGACCTCACCGTCTGCTATCAATGTCGAGACGTGTTTCTTCGTCAACATTTCACACCGGTCGTTCGTCAGTCACTCCTTCAAACTAGATTCTCCGGCCTGACAACAGTGCTCATCGGACTGTTCTCCGGCCTGGCAACAGTGCTCATCGGACTGTTCTCCGGCCTGGCAACAGTGCTCATCGGACTGTTCTCCGGCCTGGCAACATTGCTCTTCGGACTGCCTTAGTCATCCTTGAACCGAGATTGGTACGCTCTGGACTGGGGCTCCTCTTATTTGGAGTGAGACTTGGACCTTTTTAAATGGGAATGGTCATCTCTGGACTGCATCCGTTCCTCTCTTAATTCCAGTGGCGTCGCCACACAATTTTGAGTGGGGGGGGGGGGGGGTCAGCCAGGGGTTTGTGGGGTGGTATCTAGTGGGCCAGACTTTCTGCATATGTTGCGCTTTTGTGACATTCATCTAGGGGGGCAGCCAGTGGTTGGGGGGGGGGGGGGGGGGAGGCAGCTCCATAGGGCTTATGTTAAAATCCTGCGAATCTGGGGGGCCGGACTCCGGCCGGAGCGATCCTGCCTCCCCCCCCCCCCCCCCCCCGATGGCGAGGCCCTGCTTGACTCGGACTACTCGAGACTGGCCTCGTCTTCTCTGTCCTCCGGAATCCTCTCCGGAATGATGTCCTTCCTGGACCTGGACAGGGTCTGGTTCTCTGAACTATAACCTTGAGGGCTGTGGCTGGACCTCTATGCCAAGCCTGATGCTCTGAATCGGCACTCGGCAGTAGTCCTTTTGGAAACCTTTTGGGACTGCTGCTGTTGGCCTACTAAACGCACTTGTCACGGAGTGTAACCCCTCGGGTGACGGGGACAATCAATCGGTGCTTGGACGTTATAATTGCAATCTTAGTTCCATGAATATCGAAGTATCGTTGACCACCATCTTCAGCAATAAATACCAATTACCAATTACCATGCACTATAAAACGTAAAAAAATGGCTGCGTATCCGATCTTAGAAGTCGCATCAACAAACCATTAATTTCAGGAAAAAATGGAGATTCTATTCTGCACAGGAGGAAACGCAGAGCCTAGTGTTTCAAAGTGTCGGACGTTGCCTTCCCTGCGGCAGCATCCCGTCCCCAGCCAGAGGTGCTCCCGTCCCCAGCCAGAGAGCATCCCGTCCCCAGCCAGAGAGCATCCCGTCCCCAGCCAGAGGTGCTCCCGTCCCCAGCCAGAGAGCATCCCGTCCCCAGCCAGAGGTGCTCTCGTCCCCAGCCAGAGGTGCTCCCGTCCCCAGCCAGAGGTGCTCCCGTCCCCAGCCAGAGGTGTTCCCGTCCCCAGCCAGAGAGCATCCCGTCCCCAGCCAGAGGTGCTCCCGTCCCCAGCCAGAGAGCATCCCGTCCCCAGCCAGAGGTGCTCCCGTCCCCAGCCAGAGGTGCTCCCGTCCCCAGCCAGAGGTGCTCCTGTCCCCAGCCATAGGTGCTCCCGTCCCCAGCCAGAGAGCATCCCGTCCCCAGCCAGAGGTGCTCCCGTCCCCAGCCAGAGAGCATCCCGTCCCCAGCCAGAGGTGCTCCCGTCCCCAGCCAGAGAGCATCCCGTCCCCAGCCAGAGGTGCTCCCGTCCCCAGCCAGAGAGCATCCCGTCCCCAGCCAGAGAGCATCCCGTCCCCAGCCAGAGGTGCTCCTGTCCCCAGCCATAGGTGCTCCCGTCCCCAGCCAGAGAGCATCCCGTCCCCAGCCAGAGGTGCTCCCGTCCCCAGCCAGAGAGCATCCCGTCCCCAGCCAGAGGTGCTCCCGTCCCCAGCCAGAGAGCATCCCGTCCCCAGCCAGAGGTGCTCCCGTCCCCAGCCAGAGAGCATCCCGTCCCCAGCCAGAGAGCATCCCGTCCCCAGCCAGAGGTGCTCCCGTCCCCAGCCAGAGGTGCTCCCGTCCCCATCCAGAGAGCATCCCGTCCCCAGCCAGAGGTGCTCCCGTCCCCAGCCAGAGGTGCTCCAGTCCCCAGCCAGAGGTGCTCCCGTCCCCAGCCAGAGAGCATCCCGTCCCCAGCCAGAGGTGCTCCCGTCCCCAGCCAGAGAGCATCCCGTCCCCAGCCAGAGAGCATCCCGTCCCCAGCCAGAGGTGCTCCCGTCCCCAGCCAGAGAGCATCCCGTCCCCAGCCAGAGGTGCTCCCGTCCCCAGCCAGAGGTGCTCCCGTCCCCAGCCAGAGAGCATCCCGTCCCCAGCCAGAGGTGCTCCCGTCCCCAGCCAGAGAGCATCCCGTCCCCAGCCAGAGAGCATCCCGTCCCCAGCCAGAGGTGCTCCCGTCCCCAGCCAGAGGTGCTCCCGTCCCCAGCCAGAGAGCATCCCGTCCCCAGCCAGAGAGCATCCCGTCCCCAGCCAGAGAGCATCCCGTCCCCAGCCAGAGGTGCTCCCGTCCCCAGCCAGAGAGCATCCCGTCCCCAGCCAGAGGTGCTCCCGTCCCCAGCCAGAGGTGCTCCCGTCCCCAGCCAGAGGTGTTCCCGTCCCCAGCCAGAGAGCATCCCGTCCCCAGCCAGAGAGCATCCCGTCCCCAGCCAGAGAGCATCCCGTCCCCAGCCAGAGGTGCTCCCGTCCCCAGCCAGAGAGCATCCCGTCCCCAGCCAGAGGTGCTCCCGTCCCCAGCCAGAGGTGCTCCCGTCCCCAGCCAGAGGTGTTCCCGTCCCCAGCCAGAGAGCATCCCGTCCCCAGCCAGAGGTGCTCCCGTCCCCAGCCAGAGAGCATCCCGTCCCCAGCCAGAGGTGCTCCCGTCCCCAGCCAGAGGTGCTCCCGTCCCCAGCCAGAGGTGCTCCCGTCCCCAGCCAGAGGTGCTCCCGTCCCCAGCCAGAGAGCATCCCGTCCCCAGCCAGAGGTGCTCCCGTCCCCAGCCAGAGAGCATCCCGTCCCCAGCCAGAGGTGCTCCCGTCCCCAGCCAGAGGTGCTCCCGTCCCCAGCCAGAGAGCATCCCGTCCCCAGCCAGAGGTGTTCCCGTCCCCAGCCAGAGGTGCTCCCGTCCCCAGCCAGAGAGCATCCCGTCCCCAGCCAGAGGTGCTCCCGTCCCCAGCCAGAGAGCATCCCGTCCCCAGCCAGAGAGCATCCCGTCCCCAGCCAGAGGTGCTCCCGTCCCCAGACAGAGAGCATCCCGTCCCCAGCCAGAGAGCATCCCGTCCCCAGCCAGAGGTGCTCCCGTCCCCAGCCAGAGAGCATCCCGTCCCCAGCCAGAGGTGCTCCCGTCCCCAGCCAGAGAGCATCCCGTCCCCAGCCAGAGGTGCTCCCGTCCCCAGCCAGAGAGCATCCCGTCCCCAGCCAGAGGTGCTCCCGTCCCCAGCCAGAGAGCATCCCGTCCCCAGCCAGAGGTGCTCCCGTCCCCAGCCAGAGGTGCTCCCGTCCCCAGCCAGAGAGCATCCCGTCCCCAGCCAGAGGTGCTCCCGTCCCCAGCCAGAGGTGCTCCCGTCCCCAGCCAGAGGTGCTCCCGTCCCCAGCCAGAGAGCATCCCGTCCCCAGCCAGAGGTGCTCCCGTCCCCAGCCAGAGAGCATCCCGTCCCCAGCCAGAGGTGCTCCCGTCCCCAGCCAGAGAGCATCCCGTCCCCAGCCAGAGGTGCTCCCGTCCCCAGCCAGAGAGCATCCCGTCCCCAGCCAGAGGTGCTCCCGTCCCCAGCCAGAGAGCATCCCGTCCCCAGCCAGAGGTGCTCCCGTCCCCAGCCAGAGAGCATCCCGTCCCCAGCCAGAGAGCATCCCGTCCCCAGCCAGAGAGCATCCCGTCCCCAGCCAGAGGTGCTCCCGTCCCCAGCCAGAGAGCATCCCGTCCCCAGCCAGAGGTGCTCCCGTCCCCAGCCAGAGAGCATCCCGTCCCCAGCCAGAGGTGCTCCCGTCCCCAGCCAGAGAGCATCCAGTCCCCAGCCAGAGAGCATCCAGTCCCCAGCCAGAGGTACTCCCGTCCCCAGCCAGAGAGCATCCCGTCCCCAGCCAGAGGTGCTCCCGTCCCCAGCCAGAGAGCATCCCGTCCCCAGCCAGAGGTGCTCCCGTCCCCAGCCAGAGAGCATCCCGTCCCCAGCCAGAGGTGCTCCCGTCCCCAGCCAGAGAGCATCCCGTCCCCAGCCAGAGGTGCTCCCGTCCCCAGCCAGAGAGCATCCCGTCCCCAGCCAGAGGTGCTCCCGTCCCCAGCCAGAGAGCATCCCGTCCCCAGCCAGAGGTGCTCCCGTCCCCAGCCAGAGAGCATCCCGTCCCCAGCCAGAGGTGCTCCCGTCCCCAGCCAGAGAGCATCCCGTCCCCAGCCAGAGGTGCTCCAGTCCCCAGCCAGAGGTGCTCCCGTCCCCAGCCAGAGAGCATCCCGTCCCCAGCCAGAGAGCATCCCGTCCCCAGCCAGAGGTGCTCCCGTCCCCAGCCAGAGGACCTCCCGTCCCCAGCCAGAGGACCTCCCGTCCCCAGCCAGAGTACCTCCCGTCCCCAGCCAGAGGTCCTCCCGTCCCCAGCCAGAGGTGCTCCCGTCCCCAGCCAGAGGTGTTGGCCCCGCCCCACTGCGCCCTCCACCCGCCGTCCGCCGCTGCCGCCGCCAGCGTCCTCCGCGGCGCCCCCTCGCCGGCCGGTCACGTGGTCGGCGGGCGGCGGCGCGGTGGCAGCGTGGTCACGTGGGGCGCCGCCGTCACGGCCCGGGCGGCGCGGCCGATACCCCCGTCCCCAGCGCGGCGGCGCCCCCCACCGACGGCCCGGCTCGGCCACAGGTCGTCCGCAGCTGGAATAACCAGTACTGGGTACCTGCGGTCCTGGCTGATGGCAGGCGTGGCGCCCAGGTCGGCTGTTCCTGGCAAAGCCAGACACGGACCCCGATCAATGGGCGACGCTGACCGCTGACGCTGACCCGCACGTTATCCGCCAGGATCAGCGTGATGATGATGCCAGGATCAGCGTGATCAGCCAGGATCAGCGTGGTGCCTCGTCACGGGTCCGGCCTCTGGCTGGCATCACACCGGCACGTCTGGACCGTGACCGGTGACATCCAGGCGCCGATCCAGGATTTCGGTCAGGGGGAGGGGCGCAACATACAAAAGGTTACGCCCTACGGGCACGTTTGTATGGCGCGACATGGGCGCGACCCGGGTTCAGGGGGGGGGGGGGGGGCGCCCTATCGCCTCCTGGATTCGGGCCTGACATCCGAGGTCGGCAGAGCAGCAGGCGACTCGGCTGGCGGTTTTAACGAGCCGATCCGGGTCCCACCGGCTGATAAGAGCCATATCGCACGTTCATCATCACGTAGCAGCCCGCAGAGATGTTACGCCATTGGCGAGTGCTCTACGCAGTCTGTATGACACGTCTACGCATGCGCAGGTCAGGTCGGGACGTGCACCGATGTCACGAACGTCAAACATGGCTGCCGCAACGTCAGCTTACGCAAAAAGACGAACAGAATCACGATGACGCAAATCAGGTCACCACTTGAGTGAGGGCACACTCCAGCGGTCGCCAAGTACAACCGGATCCACGCCACAACTGGCACATCCCTTCCAGCCAGAGCGAGCGAGGGCGGGACGCCCGACCTCCGCCCCTGGCGTCAGGGCCAGGACGTGACCACCACGCCACCCCCCCTCCCCCCATGTGGAAACTCCCCACGCCATACATGCACGGACCGATACCACACAGACCTTACGTGTACTCACCGGCGCGACTGCGGTGGCTCTGCTCCGCTCCCTGTCCTCTATGGCACGGTCGTGTGCAGACGTCCGACGGCACCAACGGCTGTGAAGGTCTGCTGCCTGCCAGCCGGCACGCCAGCGCCAGCCACACTCCTCGCGTCCGGACGAGCCCACTCGCCCGGGCGGGGGAGGCCGCTGGCAATCTGGCTCAGGCGGTTGGCGAGTAAACAAAACGCTCCGCGGCGGCGGCCGGCCGCCGGCCGATGTCGGAGGGATCGCCGGTAGGAGGCCGATCAGGGAACCGGCGCAAGCAGCCAGCTTGGTAGCAGAAGACTGTGTTCAGGCCTCTCCAGAAGCATGATGATTCTCCTCCAGTGCATAGACGGCCAGTCCGCTCTTCTATTCACCGTCTTTGCGTGAATAAATCGATATTAACGTTATACGGTCTCTGCGGCCGGGCGTCGCCGAGGAGCGCCGTCCGGCGGGCGGCCGGTGTGCGGGGTACCGGTGTCAGCGACTGTACGGAGCAGGCCGTGCCGGCTGGCGGCGTCTGCGGCGGAAGGAGGCCGGCCGGTGTGGGGCCGCTGCGCCCGCCGCGCCCAGCGGGGGTCACCGATGCACTCACTCCCCTTCTGCAGCCCGGGGCGCTCGCTGGAGACCGGGATAGGGGTGACCGATATTACGCTCGAATGTCACCACGGGTGGAATTCATCGAGACATCGGCTAGTAAGGCGCCACCGCAAGTGCCCGTCTTCCAATGATCGTTCCCATTTCACAGCTTTTCGCCGAAGACGGCCGCAGCCAGCGGCAGGCGGCATCCGCAGAAATAACGGGCGATTTCCCTCCAATACGAGTCACGGCAGTGGCGGTGCCGGTGGCACCAACGCTGCCGCCACCGCCGCCAACGACAACGCCGGGGCCCGGAAACGGGGCCGCCCGCCTCCGACGACCCGAAGAGATCGGCTCCAGCGTGACGTCACGCCGTGGTGTGGTGACGTCACTCTGTGTCGCTGGTGACGGCGGAGTGGCGGCCTTGGCCAGGTATCCGTGGCCAGGTGAAACTCGGCGGTAGGACGGGCGCGGCGGCCGGCGCCGACGGCAGGCCCAAAGGCCGGCCCCAGGGACCTCTCAAGGTTCCTCAGAGCGGTGACTGAACAGTTAGAAGGTGGTGTTCTCCGGTTTACTAATGACCCTGTCCGTTCGCTGGGTGCTCGTATCATCCAGTGGCCTATCCAGAGGAAGTGGCCGTGGGACCATGGCTCCTCCCTTGAACATCGAAAGTGCCCATCGAAAGGGCCAAAAGAGCACGAAAGAGCCCATAGCCGAGGCCGATTCTGCCCTCACGTGGAGAGGTTCATTCTGGTCTTTGGAACCCCAGACTTTAATAGGCCCTTTCTATCATTAAAAGGGACCACTCTGGTCTCCAGAGGACCCACTTTCGTCTACAGAGGGCCCATTTTGACCAACTGAGGACCTCATCGATTAGGGCTTACCAAGGTCGAGGCCGATGGGTCAAAGGACGGGGTACCGCATAACATCCCGAATGTATTGCCGGATCCTTTCCAAAGTGGTCTCAGATGATAGACAGGGTCCAATCTAACGTCCGTCAGCGTGACCTGACCCGTGACATTTGACCTTGGCGGTCAAATTCGAGGTCAAAAGACGGGGTACCGCATAAGGTCCCGAATTTATTGCCGGATCGTTTCCAAAGTGGTCGCAGATGATAGACAGGGTCCATATCTAACGTGCATTACCATGACCTGACCACCAAGGTCAAAGGTCACGGGTCAGGTCACGGTGACGGCCGTTAGATATGGACCCTGTCTATCATCTGAGACCACTTGGGGAAACGATCCCGTCATAAATTCGTGATGTTATGCGGTACCCCGTCCTTTGACCTCCAATTTGACCTCCAAGGTGAAAGGTCACGGGTCAGGTCACGTTGACGGATGTTAGATATAGACTCTGTCTATCATCTGAGACCACTTTGGAAACCATCCGGCAATAAATTTGGGACGTTACGCGGTACCCCGTCCTTTGACCTCGATAAGAATTCCGGAGGACCATCGGCGGCGAAAGAGTTGAAGCGTTTGTTGAAGAGTGAAGGATTCTATTGCGATAAAGATGCGAAAGATGACAGGAGACAACGTTGAGTGGCGGCGTCGAACGTGTGGCCGCACACTTCGGGTACGTCGGCGACTGCGTCAGTTCCGTAATCGTTGAGTGGCGGCGTCGAACGTCTCGCCGGATACTCCGTGGTCGTCAGCGACTGCGTCTGTCGCGTGCAATCGGCGGAGTATGGACTCTGGGGTCGGCTGCCCGCGCGTCGCGGCGTCGTCCTGGCCCTCGTGCGCGACATCACACGTGGTCGCGGGAACCGGGACATCGGACACGTGGGAGTGAGAGTCGAAGTGCCATAAGACGGCGACAGGGAGAGCATCCAGCGGCGGGGCGGCAGAGGCGCGTTTTCTCGCGAACTGTTACGGCGTAACGTAATGCACTTAGCAGAATTACCAATTCAGGCACTTCGCACTAATCGCGTGTCGTTATCAGTCCAATAGCAGATGACTCATTTAATTTGGAATCTTAAAAGGGGATCGGTTTGACATAAAATACGTGATGGTGATCGCAGGCGACCAGGCTGATTACCGATCTCGAGCTGATTACCGATCTCGATGACTCACTCTCCGCTCAGCATTCAAAGCAAACATATTGAGCAAAATGGCTTATGCTTTAAAGACGTGCACTAAAATATGAAAATCGTCCGTGTTTAACTTTCCACTGAGATATAAATTAATTCGAGGATCGGTTGCCTGTTAACTAGTTTAAACGCTACCTCATTGACATTCTTTGGGAGACGACTTGCCCCGACCCATTGACCCGTCAACACTTTCCAATGTCTGGGAAATAACTTGACCCGCTGGTCCGTTGACCGGTTAACCCACTGACATTTTCGGGAAATACAAAGTTTAGGCCAATCTCTTAAAAAATGAAGTGCTAAAAATGAAGATATTGCCACCTCGCAGGCCAATATGGAGTTTTTGGTGTGTATCGGTAGATTAAGCGTGTCCGATTTCACCTGCAAAATTTGGTTCCCGAAACTCCCCTCATTATATTCAAAAATGCATTTGCACCACTCATGATTGGCACACATTCGTAAAATTGGAGTCGCCTCATCACTATTTAGAATCACTTCTTTGCGGACTATGATTTGTGAATATTGCAAACTCAACATCACCATTCCGTCAGTGCACTTTAAAATTAAAATGCGTATACAGTTAATTATAATTTCAACAACCATAGCCTCTTTCATAATAAAACATGAATACAACAGCAAGAATGGGCTCGACTTTGGGGCCGTAGGAGATTTGTGACTAATACCTTATAACACAGATAGACTTTTCAAGGTCAAGTTTCGGCGAATTCGGACGCTTCGGCTTTGGGCGGGCGCCAATTTCACAGCCAAATTGGATGAGAGCGGCCATCATGAATCTAGTACTGAGCACAGCTGTGACCAACGTTTTGGAGTCAGAAAAACTGCCGATACCCTACTTTAGGTACTAAAGGAGCAAGTTTGAGCTTGAGTATACACGATTGTTGATCCCTACCATTCATTTAAGTTGCTTTTTAGAAATCCTCCGGAGGTGGCAATATCCCCTTTTTCTTTTGTTAAATTTAAGGCACGGCCCACTCGGACCATTGCGTGCCTGTGATGAATCATTTGTATTTAAATATGTTGAAGTGTTGGTCATAGGAAAATGGCGAGTTTGTTTCGTTTCAAACGAAATATTTAGTAAATAATTAAAAGTAGCCGTAACATATATGGGTGTTCATTACCGAGTAATGAGGGCAGTGCTAATGTATGGAAGATGGTTTGCCTTGGGGTATAAATGTCGGACGAAGGAAATTGGATAATGATCGTTTTCGTATATGTCTTGTCTATATTTATATATTTATATATGTATATATATATATACCATATGCTATATACTATATACTATATACTACATACTATATACTACATACTATATACCATATTATATATTCTATATACTATCTTCTATATACTATATTCTATAGTATATATGTGTATATATCTAGCAGAGAGACAAGTCAATAGTGGGCTATTGGTGGAATGTAACGAGGAATCGAGATGGATCGAGCCCGATCCAATGCTACACGTATAGCAGGACGTGTCGGCCGCTCCTGATTCGTGTTAGTACGCTGTGGGGCTTGAGGTGAGGGCTGTATTTTGGGAGTCTGGTCGTCACGGGCCGGTCGTGTGCCGCTCTCCTCCCGGCGGTCTGTATGGGCCGAGCCCAAACGAACCATAGCCTGCGGTGCGAGCCTGTCACGGCCAGGCCGAGTGCTGGCGCCCCGGGTCACGGGCGGCGGCTCAAGGGCCAGGGAAGCGGTGGTAGTGGTGCTGGTTTACACTGTGGCTGGTCTGAGAGGTGCCAACAGTTTGAGGGGAGGGAGCTGAGGTAGGGACTCAGTTTGAGTTCCACATGTGACCGTTTGCTTTTTCGCTACCTGTGCGTAGGTCTTGGAAGTCGGGGAGGGCGTTTTGTCTTTTACCGCGCGACGTGTCTGTGGGTATGACATGTTTGAAGATGCCTTCAGGGCGCAAATCTCCTTCTCCTTCTTCCACACGGGGCACTGAGTGGAGGTCACGATGTGGTCTGTGGATCCACAGCTCATGCACTTGGCTGGTGTCGAACAGGCAGAGCCGTCGTGCGGCGCTGCACCGCACTTGTGGCACCGGGCCTCCTGCTTACAAAATTTGACGCTGTGACCAAATTTTTGGCATTTGTAGCAGCGAAGGGGGTTCGGGATGTAGACGCGTACGTTGTATGTGAGGTATCCAGCGACTAAAGTAGACGGTAGCGTGGTTGTCTGGAACGTGAGGACAAGGAGGCTGGTGTCACGCCTCTGTCCGTCACGGAAAGTTGTCAGACGTCGCACGTGCGAGACTCATTCTGAGCGGAGACCTTCGAGAATGTCCTCCTCGGACATAAATCTCATCTCCGGGGCGAAAACCGTACCCTGTGTGGTGTTTCGAGCATGGTGCAGCGAGACAGTGACCGCCTTCTCACATAACTTGGTACACTGTAGCAGTTTTTTGTGCGCGTTAGTCTCGGTCTTGACAACGAGTGTGCCGTTTGCCGGAGTTTCGATCTGGAGAGAGGATGAGCCGCAGATGCCTTTGAGTTGTTTGGTGGGCCAAAACACGTTTATTTTGCGGAACGAGACGTTGTCGTCTGTAGGCTTAATCACCAGAAACGAGCCAGAGGAATCCAGGTACTGGTCAGAAGTCGTGATCAATGGTGAGCCAGGGTTCCGTGCGTGGTCAGTAGACAAGCGAGGGTCGGTATCGGGAGTGGAGGCATGGGACGAGCGAGGGTCAGTGCCGGGGGCAGAGGTCATGGATTAGCGAGGGTCGGTGCCGGGGCAGAGGTCATGGACGAGCGAGGGTCGGTGCCGGGGGCAGAGGTCTGGGACGAGCGAGGATCAGTGGCCGTGGAGTCAGAGTCCATAGGCAGATAAGGAGAGGTCAGGTTCGGGTCAGAGTCAGAGTCCGATACATATTTTTTCCGGCGCTTTTTCCCCACTATGGGGAACAAGCAAGCAACGGAGCCGGAAAACAATAAACCGAGTGAGAACGAAACCTAACGCAAAGAAAACTAAGCAACGACGACGATGGAAAACGAGCGAGAACGTGGAAATCGCACCAAGAATCGGCGAAGGCGCGTGAGCGTGTCTGGGGTGTCTGGCAATACCCCTTTAACACGCGAGTTACTAGGGATCCTCTAGAGTTATTTCGCAATAGTAAACTAACGCCAATACATTCACCAACCTTTCAGTAACCTCTCTCACAGCAAATCCACACATAATGACGCAAGGAAGAAAATGACGTCATGATAAGGCAACCGGCAATGACGTCAGAGTGAGGTCATGTTTTATGGTCTTTTGTTGAAAAATAAGGGCTCACAAAAACGCTGCCAACAGTAAGAGTTTTTAAGATAAATTTGATTGTATGATGCCATGTAGGCATCATAAATAGATACTCATAAATCATAATATATTCGGCCATTTAACTGTTATATCGGATTTTAGAATGTCATGAAAATATAGAAAAAATGGGAAAAAATATTTTGACATTTTCAACAACAAAAAAACATGTTGGCATTAAAAAAAACATACCTTCATGCTAGCGACGCGTACGATGAATGTTCGTAGCAGCTATGAAGCCAATATCATCAAAAATGACTGACTTATGACCTTTTAAATATAAAAATCAACACCGTCCCTGCATTATCCATGTTATTATATATACCGAGTGTTTAGATGCTGGCGCCTGAATATGGCGGCCGCCACGGCTCGGTGCTTGTGATTTTTAGGCTGTTGCAGCGTCACCAGGTGATCCACAGTGCTACAAGTTGGCTTACAGCTGCATAAGAACAGTAAGAGGCATGTGGCATACTTATTTTGGCTACTTTTCTTGAGTGAAGTGATTTTTCAACTCTGGCTCTGTGTCGTGTCGAGACACCTAAGGACGTCACACGCTGCTATTTTCGCCACTCTACCGATTCTGGAAGAGGTGGATCGGCTGTTCCGCCAATCAGCGACAGGCAAGGGTTTTCTACCGCGTCCCGGTTTCGCCGAGGAGGAGGAGCCTCGGCCCCAACCAGTTGCGACGAGTCACCACCAGCCGGCGCTTCGGTAGTGGCTGGCAATGGCGGAGGCAGGCACCACAGAGGCAGGCGGGCGGGGAGGCGTTTGCGGTGGCGTAGAGCTGGGCCATCCGAGCTGCAACTCGACCTACCACCAGCAGAGTACAGCAGCCCTCTGGTCACGATACCCCTGGTCGGAGAAGCTGAGTCCGCCCCTGCCAGCCCCGCACCGCCCCAGCCCCAGTCCCAGCCGCAGCCGCCGGCCGCCGCCGACCGCCTGGCGCCGCTCGCAGCGGAGACCGACCCCGCCAGCCCTCGGCGCATTCCAGTGACCGTAGGGTACCGCCCGCGGCCGCCCGGGCCGAGGGAGGACGCCGTGACACCACGCACGGCGGCGGCTGCCTCCACTGGGCGTCGGGATGCGGGGGAGACCATGTCGGCCGGTGGCCGCGACCGCTGCCTCGTGCTGCCGGAGCGGCTCACCGTCCGTCAGACCGCCACCGCCACGGAGAGACGAGCCGCCGCCGGCGGGAGTAGCACAGCGAGGACGGCCAACGTCACTGGTGGCGGTGTCAAACTGGAACTTCTTAATGTGCAGTCGCTGCTCCCGAAATTAGCAGACATTAGAGCAGAAGTCAGTCAAAAGCGACCAGAAGTGTTGTGTTTCACTGAAACGAACTTAAAGCAAACCACTCCGAACCGTTACATTGAAATAGAAGATTACCGAGTGTTTAGATGTGACCGCGTCAGGGGCAAGAAGAAATCTGGTGGGGGAGTTGTAATTTACGTGAGAAACGATTTGCAAGCAGAAACTGTCAAAGTGGTGGCTTCATCAGATCAGACTCAAGTTGAAGCATTATGGATTAAGGTTAAATTCGATAAGAGAAAGGCAGTGTTAATAAGTTGTATGTACCGTCCACCATCAATCGTGCATTCTCAAGTGCATGCGGACTTTAACGACATTGAGGAACAGTTGCAGAGTGTCATTGCTCAGTATCCGTCACAGCGCATTGTGGTGACAGGTGATCTCAACGCCGATGCACAGACGAACCCGACGGCCAACGCTAGATTGATTGAGCTCGAGAGATATGGTTTGAAATGTATTGTTAGGGAACCAACTTTCTACTGTGGTGATCACCGATCTATACTTGATGTGATTTTGGTGTCTGAAGCAATTCACAATGCCCAAGTGCCGCCATCGTGTACTGTGGAACGCTGTGATCACGCTAGCCATCATTATCGTGTAAATGTTGTGATTACTGTACCGAGAGATAGGTCGAAAGCGCTGTATAGGACAGGTCGAGCCTGGAAATCGTTCGACAGTGATGCATTCTTGGCAGATGTAGCAGCGACTGAATGGAGCACTGTAGTCAATGCAGATGACGATTGTGAGAGGCAGTGGTTGTCATTCGCGTCCAGTTGGAATGAATTGCTCGATGTGCACGCTCCGATTCGACGATATCGAGTGCATAATCCCAGGGGCCCGCATGTTTCACCAGATACATTAGATCTCATGGCTCAGAGAAGACGTGCAAGGGAAAACAACGATCCGGCATACAAGCATCTTAATTTAGTGACGAAACGAGCTATAAGAGCAGATTGTAGGCAAAATTTAGAAGATCGTATCAGAAATTCAGCACCTTCAGACTTATACCGGCAGCTGAAGCCGGTCATCGCCCCAAAGCGGGGACCGACAACAGAACCGTCAAATTTAACTCCGAACGAACTCAACCAGTACTTTACGACAATCGGCTTGGAAACGCGCGACAAAGTCGCAGCGGACTTCGCGCAGTCAGCTCGCGAACGTTTAAATCCAAGATTACCTAGAGTAAATACCGGGAAATTGCGGATTTCTCCAGTAACTCTGTTGCAACTGCGAAAGACTCTGTTTTCGGTTCCAAATAAGAATTCATGCGTAGAGGGAGACATTCCAGTTAAAATTTTGAAACTATGTTTTCCAGCTGTAGGTCGCTATCTGCTGCGGATCATCAATAAGAGTTTCATAACAGGCACTGTTCCAGAAAGCTGGAAACGGGCCACAGTCATTCCGCTTCATAAGAAGGGTGATCCCAGCATAGCATCAAATTTCAGGCCGGTCACTAACATTCCAACAATAACTAAAGTAGTTGAAAAACTTGTTCTAAATCAGCTGACCAATTATTTGAATAGAGAGCATTTATACAGTAACGATCAACATGGCTTTCGAGAAAATCATTCCACTTGTACCGCGCTTTTATCAGTGACTGACGAGATTCTGAAAGGCATGGATCGGTCAGAGATTTGTTTGTTGACGCTTATCGATTTAAGTCGATGTTTCGATGTGATCGACCATAAAGCGTTGCTAAATAAACTAGAATTATTACAGATTAGTTCAGATTGGTTTGAAAGCTATCTTAGCGGACATGTTCAGCAGGTAAAAGTAGGTGAAACGTTTTCGGACTCTCTCCCAATCAACATTGGAACGTTTCAAGGGTCATGTCTGGGACCGTTGCTCTATAACGTAGCTAGCAACGACTTGCCGTGCTATATCCCCGACGAAATTAATGGATTTAAAATTATTAAAGCCCGTTATGCAGATGATAGTCAAATTGGTATTGTCGGTCCCCGGAGCCGTTTAGAAGAGATGAAAAGGAGCCTCGAATAGGTTCTTGATACAATGACCACATGGTTTCAGCAGAACGGTATGCTGGTAAACGCCAGTAAAACGGAATTGATTGTGTGCGGCGACAGGCGGCAAGTGTCGCGTCTAGAAAGTGAAACGTCTATAAATTTTATGGGAGAGATACTCCATTCTAAGACTAGTGTCAGAAATCTGGGTGTAACCATGGATCGTTTTCTGTCGTGGGAGCAACACGTGCAGCAAATAGCGGATCGTTGTTTTGGAATTCTTGTAGGTCTTCTTCATGCCAAGCAGGTGCTGCCTATAGGGACACTACCCAGGTTAATCGATGCAATGGTTTTTTCTCATGTCAGGTACTGTGTGCAAGTGTATGGTGGGACCAGTGTTATGGGGATAGGTAAAATTCAAAAGATATTTAATTTTGCGGCAAGAGTAATCTCAGGACGTAGGAAATATGATCACATCTCGGACGTGTTGAAGCAGTATGATTGGCTAGGGGCAGCACGGTTTATTGAGTATTGTGACATGAGCATGCTACACAAGATTGTTACCACCGGTGAGCCTTCTATGTTGGCTAGTCAGTTCACTTTGAATCGAGACGTGGTGGGCCGTCGTACCCGACAGTCAGACCAGCTGGCATTGCCCAAACCCAGAACGAATCACGGGAAGCGAAATTTTGTGTATCGATCTGCGGCGCTGCTCAACAGTCATTTTGGTTCTAATGTTACGGATGTCCTCACTTCGTCCACAAGACTGGCAAAGAAAATGTTTAGAGAGCATTGCGCGGCTGCCGAAAGTAATACCTAGGCGCCAGTGTCTTCTATGGTAGCGTTTTTACACATGTTTTTAAATGCTTTTTAAATGACAAAGCGTAAGCTGCAATATGTACTTACCATGTATGACAATGACCCTGTAATAGCCCATGATGTGTGGAAATGGTCAGCTGATGTCGAAATACAAATACAAATACAAATATTCAGCCACTTCCATCAAGACTTCCATTCGAATGGAAGATTCCATCAAGACTTCCATTCGAATGGAAGATTCCATCAAGACTTCCATTCGAATGGAAGATTCTATCAAGACTTCCATTCGAATGGAAGAAATAATGTTCAAGACTTGTTCAAGACTGTTTTATATTCGAGACGAAAAAACGAGCCTAGCTAGCAAGGGCGTCGCCGTAGGGGGGGGGGGGGGGCATCGTCCCACCGGTCGTCAGACTGGGAGGATTATCCCCCCCAGTTTTGGAGACATAAATCCATACTTTGTTCGAAAATATTGCAGGTCTCAATATCATAAAAATCATTAGGCAAAAGTATCAGTGCAATGGAAGAATTGAAGGGATCAGGGCAATATTTTAACTTTTCTTGAGGGAAGCTTACAGGAATTTTAATGAAATTTCGGTAGTAGAAAAACGGGCATATTATGGCGTTGATGTGCCCTATTTGTTGTTTAGGCACACTGTGTGCTTGCTGAAAGCAAGCACCGGCAGAAAGTTTTACCTTACGACATGAACGTTTTTGTGCGCTAGTTTTCAGTCACTTCGACCGAATAGCTGCAAAGAAATAAGCTTCTGAAAACCATGGCCACGGTCGGGCCGGTCATACGTATATCCCCCCCCCCCCCCCCCCCACTAGTTGACGCAAGACCTCGCTCCGCTCGGTACTCGAACTGTATATGCCGGGTTCTGACCTCGGACATCTATCCATTCAAAAGCTTCGGAATACATTTATAAAACAAAATATGCAAACAATTGCGTTCAAGTTCTGCCCAAATGCGTTTCAAGTTTGCAAACCGAGGTAGTTTTCTGATAACTGCTTCATCCATTACTCCAAGCACATGAGTTACTTCATCCGCATCCGTCTCGGCCAGCCGTCCACACACGACTACCCCCCATAACGAGCCAGCGGCAGTCACCGGTTCCGGGGCGATCCGTTCTCCGACCTCCTGGTACAGTTACGGGCACCCCGGGTCGGTCAGCACGCAGGACAGTGAGATGCGCTGAGCTTAGGAAGAAGATAGAAAAACGCCAGTGGCGTTGCCTTGCATTGGACCACCGACCTCCTAAATATATATAAAACCCTGACCCTGACCCCAATGACTACTGAGCCAGTGTCTCCCGAAAGCAAAATAAAAAAGCCAGTCACCAGTGACAGCCTGGTGGCGCATATCATGTCTTATATTCACGGCATATTAAAAATAATTAAAATTGCACTCTATTGCGATCATGGATCGACGGAAAATTTGCATAAGATAAAAAAATGCACCCTATACATCCCACATAACATGCCAAATTTCGCGGTTTTGACTGCAAGGTGCGCGGAGTTATTACGCAATCAGGTGACATCCGAAAGGCCAGACGGACACCTGGGTGGCTGCCACTTCCTATAATTAGTATGAAATAGCTCTCTATGTAACACGAATAACTGTGATATGTATCCCAAACAGCGATGAGCGAATCGCCTGGCACCTGTGATAGTTTTAAATATACAAAATAAAGCTGCTAGATACACCTAAACATTGCGTTCCTAAGTAAAAAATTACAAGGTAAAAAATATTTTCCTTCACATTGTCGAGAACCGTACTGATGGTTCATTCGGCGCTTCGTCCCCCCTCCCCCCCCCACTCAAAAATCCGTGGCGTCGCCCATGCTAGCTAGTAACACACATCGTAGCGCGCTATGACCGTAGGCAATTGGCAGTTTTACTTCCTGACCTCTGATGGTTTTGACCTAACTCAAGGTCATTTAAAGTTTATAATGGTACTCAAAATTGTTAAACACAAGGTTCATACCGATTTATAAACCAATGTTGCGCTGAATGGCGTAATTTCTCATTTTGTGCAACAATGACCGCCATCGGTATCTTCATGGCACGGATAACACATATTTTTTGACATATCACCTATCACATATAGGGCGTTATCAGTGACCCCCGAGATCAACAATAATGGGGTTCCCGCAACAAATCTGTCAGGGCTATCAGCTGCCATTAAAAAGTTCAAATCAATCCAACAGATCCGGAGATAAGAGGATAGATATTCTCCTTATAACAGAAACTATTTTCTGGAGCCGACTCAGCAGCGGACACCGATGGCAACAAACTGCAGAAGCAGATCCTCCCGCACAGAAAACGCAACATATGCTCCGCGGCGGCGGCGCGCAGCTGACAGAGTTGTGGCCGCCTCCTCGCTCCACTCAGACTAAGAGACGTCTCAGTTAAGTTCGTTTGGTCTTCAACCCATTACGACCAAATAGGGATCGAGAAGACCGAAGGAGTCTGTTAGGTGAGGTGAAATGTCATTGAATGACTCACATCTGATGGTCCAGGCTGACCCTTCACTGCTCTCGGTCTCGCACCCTGCGAACAACTGTTGAAGTTGAACCAGCAGTTCACTTCCACAGCTACACACTGTTGCTGTGGCTGTGGCTTTTTTTAGCATAGTTGGTTCATTGTTTCACATTTATAGTATACAAGTAATAGTAAATATACTAGGTACTAGAATTGCAAATTTTGTGAAAAAATTATATACTAAATCTGAGCGGGCCGGACCGGGCCTGGGCCTCAATATTATGAATTTGACCGGGCCTGGCCCGGGCCTGGGCCTGGTGTTCATGGACCGGGCTGGGCTGGGTTCATGGACGGGACCGGGTTCATGGGCCGGGCCGGGCTGGGGGTTGGTGGGCCCGTGACGAACACTGGTGTGGTGAGGACCCCCTTCCACATCACCCGCGTTCGGTGGTAGACAATAAGTCGAGTGCTAGCCATCCTATCTGTCTGTCGTCCCTCTGACTCCAACACTGGCGCTGCGGCGGCCGAAACCCGTCGGGTGCCCGGCGCCAGGTCCTATCCACCACCTCCGTCCCGCGCATAGCGGCGTCGGATCGAGGGCTGTCGGGCGGGCCGCCAGTCGCCGGCCAGCCACGGCAGGCTCCGCCCACTGCAGCAGTGTGACGTCACATGACATGGCGCCGGGGGCGCTGACCTGGCCGGCACGCGGTCACAGCCGGGCCGGCGGCGGCGGAGGCGGCGGTGGTGGGGCTGGAGTGACTAGGGCTGGAGTGACAGTACTACCCACACACAGCCAGAGAGAAAGCCAGGCCCCGGGTATCCTCAGTCCACACCCATCCTGAGAGGAAGCTATCTATATATCCAGTGTCCCTGATGAGAGGAAAATATGCCCAGGCCCAGGATATCCCTCCGGAGCAGGAAGCCATAGAGCATCTTAGCCTATGGAAGCCTAAGGTTAGATAGCCCAAGAGCCGCCAATCCACCCCTCACCGTTCATTGTCCAATCCAGCCAGCTTGGCCCTACCCAGCTGACAGCTGTCACTATGAGTATGCAGCCCATTGTCCTACAGGCTGCAGTGCTGAGCGGTCGCCTGCAGGCTGCGGTGCCGGCCGGCCCTTGCAGGCTGCTGTACAGGGCTGCCCTTGCAGGCTTCGGTGCCGGCCGGCCCTTGCAGGCTGCGGTGCCGGCCGGCCCTTGCAGGCTGCGGTGCCGGCCGGCCCTTGCAGGCTGCGGTGCAGGGCTGCCCTTGCAGGCTTCGGTGCAGGGCTGCCCTTGCAGGCTGCGGTGCAGGGCTGCCCTTGCAGGCTGCGGTGCAGGGCTGCCCTTGCAGGCTGCGGTGCCGGCCGGCCCTTGCAGGCTGCGGTGCAGGGCTGCCCTTGCAGGCTGCGGTGCAGGGCTGCCCTTGCAGGATGCAGTGCAGGGCTGCCCTTGCAGGCTGCGGTGCCGGCCGGCCCTTGCAGGCTGCGGTGCAGGGCTGCCCTTGCAGGCTGCGGTGCAGGGCTACCCTTGCAGGGCTGCGGTGCAGGGTTTCTCCCTACGGTCTCTCCCGGCGCCGGGCTCGGAGTGGCACCAGCCGGCGGCCGGCCAGCCGGGGGCGGTCTTTCCGCAGCTGCTCTCTCAATCGGTGACGTGTCCCAGGCCACGGACTCGGCCGACTGGCGGCTAACCGAGCGCATTGAGCGAGCGAGTCCGCGGTCCGCGGATTGAGCGAGCGGGTCCGCGGTCCGCGGATTGAGCGAGCGAGCGAGCGGGTCCGCGGCTCAGAGACTGGTGGCACCGAGCGGCTGCGGTCCCGTCCGCAGTCTGCGCTCTGCGGACGGGACCGCAGTCCGCAGAGCGCAGACCTGTCCAGCCGTCCAGCCGTCCAGCCGTCCAGCCGTCCAGCCGTCCAGCCGTCCAGCCGTCCAACCGTCCGTCCAGCCGTCCAACCGTCCGTCCAGCCGTCCAACCGTCCGTCCAGCCGTCCAGCCGTCCAGCCGTCCAGCTGTCCGTCCAGCCGTCCGTCCAGCCGTCCAGCCGTCTATACCTCTATCCGTGCCACCACCGGTCGTACATGCAATACAGTGAATGCACACGCCCTCAGCAGTCATCTCGCCGAATTTGCACTGCAGTGTGTCTGCTTCTCCCAGATATGGAGGATGTGGTGCATACGATGTTTTTACAGGCATGGGAGGCGTCACCGGGGAGCCAGGGAACGCGTGTTCTCTATGGCGAGACATATGCATCTTTGTCACTCATATGAGGGCCGAAAAACCGAGTTTGGATTTCTAGCGAGAGAACTAGCTGGCTCTAGTGCTTTGTCTTCGCGGGAACGATTTATCATGATTTCGTTCAGCATTTATCACGTCCTATTTTTGCGTCGTAGGAGAGATGTCAGCAAGAGATGAGCTCCTCCAACAAAATATATGCGGGAAAAATGTTGCGGTATCAAAGCTGAAAGCTTTGTTATCATACATCTACAATAAACTGTCTTTCAATGTAATCAATACAACGGAAGGAACAAACACATGCAACTTTGGAAACTGTGTCTTCGGACATGACGACTCCTGCAGTATTCCCTTTCGGCGCGTCCGTCGAGATCGCTGTGAACGTTACAACGTGCACACGTTCAGCGTTCACCCTGTCGCTCTTCTCGGAAAATTCCAGCGTCAGCGACATGTTCCGTGACCGTATACACAGCCGTCACTTGTCAGTAGACCGGCTGGGTCTAGAAGATAATGAATATATCTAACCTGTCGATAATGATAATGAAGTTAATGAATAGATGCCGGCTGGGTCTGCAAGGCGCCACGCGGGTCGCACGGCCTCTCACAACGCGTACCTGACACCTATCCTCCGCCCTCCACTGTCAGAAGTGTCAGGACACATCTCACCCGTGAGTGACTCATACGTCACTGGCCCGGGACATGACTCGTGACTCAGTACGGGATAACACCGCCTGTACTGGGCTTAATCACGTGACACCCGGCGCAAACTACATACTCGCCGTGATGTTAGCCAGCTGATACGGGCACGGTCAAGTGCAGACTGATGCTAGCTGTGAGCGTAATGTGGCCAACAGGGCTGAAATAGTCATGTTCCTATTCTATCCATGTAAACAGCATGTGCAAGCAATGCAATATGAAGCGCAATATGAATGCACCATCAATCATCATCATACTTTATAAAGCATATAAAGTATGATGATGGTGATGGTGCGCAGGGCATGAGGGCGACGCGACAGCCATGAATGTATGGAGCTCATAAGCATACATATGGGTTGGAACGTGAATAAGAAAAGCAGGATCCAAAACGGATGACATACAGCACACCAAATAAGCCATATCAACAAAATCCTATGCCGTAGTCAAGACCATCTCATCTGCCTCGAGGTGGTCCTCCACTTCACAGTCGCTTTCCTCGGACGGCCAGACTTGGGTCGTCCTGCCAGGCCAGCTGCTGGCCTAATGTGCCGGTGCCGTCCTGCCAGGCCAGCTGCTGGCCCTCCTCGGCGTACCGTGCGCGCCATGTCAGGATAGTGTGCCGGTGTCGTCCTGCCAGGCCAGCTGCTGGCCCTCCTCGGCGTACCGTGCGCGCCATGTCAGGATAGTGTGCCGGTGTCGTCCTGCCAGGCCAGCTGCTGGCCCTCCTCGGCGTACCGTGCGCGCCATGTCAGGATAGTGTGCCGGTGTCGTCCTGCCAGGCCAGCTGCTGGCCCTCCTCGGCGTACCGTGCGCGCCATGTCAGGATAGTGTGCCGGTGTCGTCCTGCCAGGCCAGCTGCTGGCCCTCCTCGGCGTACCATGCGCGCCATGTCAGGATAGTGTGCCGGTGTCGTCCTGCCCGGCCAGCTGCTGGCCCTCCTCGGCGTACCGTGCGCGCCATGTCAGGATAGTGTGCCGGTGTCGTCCTGCCCGGCCAGCTGCTGGCCCTCCTCGGCGCACCGTGCGCGCCATGTCAGGATAGTGTGCCGGTGTCGTCCTGCCCGGCCAGCTGCTGGCCCTCCTTGGCGTACCGTGCGCGCCATGTCAGGATAGTGTGCCGGTGTCGTCCTGCCCGGCCAGCTGCTGGCCCTCCTCGGCATACCGTGCGCGCCATGTCAGGATAGTGTGCTTTAAAAAAAGATAGTGTGCCGGTGCCGTCCTGCCCGGCCAGCTGCTGGCCCTCCTCGGCGTACCGTGCGCGCCATGTCAGGATAGTGTGCTTTAAAAAAAAAGATAGTGTGCCGGTGCCGTCCTGCCCGGCCAGCTGCTGGACCTCCTCGGCGTACCGTGCGCGCCATGTCAGGATAGTGTGCCGGTGTCGTCCTGCCCTGCCAGCTGCTGGACCTCCTCGGCGTACCGTGCGCACCATGTTAGGATAGTGTGCCGGTGCCGTGCCGCCTCCTCGCCACCTGTATCCGCCCCTGTGCCGGTGCAGTGTCGTCTCCTCCGCCACCTGTATCCGCCCCTGTGCCGGTGCCGTGCCGCCTCCTCGCCACCTGTATCCGCCCCTGTGCCGGTGCCGTGCCGCCTCCTCCGCCACCTGTATCCGCCCCTGTGCCGGTGCCGTGCCGCCTCCTCTGCCACCTGTATCCGCCCCTGTGCCGGTGCCTTGCCGCCTCCTCCGCCACCTGTATCCGCCCCTGTGCCGGTGCCGTGTCGTCTCCTCCGCCACCTGTATCCGCCCCTGTGCCGGTGCCGTGCCGCCTCCTCCGCCACCTGTATCCGCCCCTGTGCCGGTGCCGTGCCGCCTCCTCCGCCACCTGTATCCGCCCCTGTGCCGGTGCCGTGTCGCCTCCTCCGCCACCTGTATCCGCCCCTGTG
>JAXIVJ010003159.1:92500-97773 GCA_036785665.1 Chirona hameri | reverse complement strand
GCCACTGGAGCGGACAGACAGTCCGGTGAACCACCAAACATCAATGGCTGGAGTCCATGTTGCTGAAATTCAGTGGAAAATGATAACCACATCATAATTTGTTCCCTGCTCCCAATCTTTCTTTCATTTTTTCATCAGAGAAGTTGTGTGAGTGCTCGTCAACTGCAGGCGTCAAGCTCGACAAGCCGTGATAGCTCAGGAAAAGCCAACACAAACAAATTAGGTAAACGAAGCGTGGTGATGACTATGTCAAATGATCAAAGTCGGCCACAAATGGTCAGAAATTGATTCAGTGTTTGCGAAAGTTGGTCAGGACAGGAGAGGCAATATTACTCGTCAACGGGAGGTTAACCAGGGGGTTACTAGGGAGCTATGTTTGCCCCATCTCGCAATGTATCGAGGAGGAACCTCGATATATCGCGAAGGAGGTGCACAAGGGTCGGCTACGTACAGCAGCCGCGCGTAGTCGTCTATCACTACTATTATCTACTCATATCTGCAGTTAACTAGTATGTACGCGCGACACTAAGTGTCGGCTCTCCTACTCTCCGCCATCGTCCGACTCTCCTACTCCCCGCCATCGTCCAGCTCTCCTACTCCCCGCCATCGTCCAGCTCTCCTACTCCCCGCCATCGTCCAGCTCTCCTACTCCCCGCCATCGTCCGGCTCTCCTACTCCCGTCATCGTCCGACTCTCCTACTCCCCGCCATCGTCCGGCTCTCCTACTCCCGCCATCGTCCGACTCTCCTACTCCCCGCCCATCGTCCGGCTCTCCTACTCCACGCCATCGTCCGACTCTAGTCCCGCTATATTGTGACGTCATGGCTGGCGGCTTTCCCCACAATCGCACAACAACGGCGACACGTCTTTTTACTCGGGGAAATCCCGCCCTGTTTTCCTCTCGATCGGCCTGAAAAGAGCGAAAACAGCCTGCGAGCCTTCAGCCCCAGCGGCGGCGGCGGCGGCGGCTCACAGGACCGCTATCTGCACGGCGACAGCAGCGGACCCAGGCTGCACGGTCAGAGCTGGAAGGAGGATACAGTACTCCCTCCCCCCCCCCCCCCAAGCCAGTGATGGCCCTACGTTACGTTACGGTATGGTTTTTGGTAACCCGTAGCTCAATAAATCGTTCCGTAACGTAATCGAAGCATTTCGTAGCGTACTACCGACAAATAATCAAATAACGTAACTGCTACGCAAGGCATTTAGTAGCATATCGCCAACCCCCCCCCCCCCCCCCCTCCCACCCCACCGACATTTAAGGAGGCCCCATAAAAACAAAGGGAGACCCATCGCAAATACACCTCAATACTGAGCAGTTCCGAAATGCATGGACAATAGAAATGAGTTTCGAGTCACCCATTAAAATCACAAGTGGGAGATGTTCGAGGAGGCACCAAAAAGATAAGCGTGACAAGTTCCAAGGATGCCCTTAAAGGAAATAGTTCACCTGGGAAAATTTTACCAACACGATTTTATTATATTTTTTAATACAAATTATTTTTATATTGTCAAAAAATGGCCTTATATCGGCGCCGATTCAGTGTGCCAACCGGCGGCCGGCGATTCGCTTGCTAGCACCAGCTACAAGCTGATTGGCTGATGGTATAGCCTCTGCCCGGGCTAGAACCTATACAACATTCTTTCGCCAGCACCGCATTCCTTCGCCAAAAATTCAAATATATTCGGCTGGAGAGTCTTTTCAGTCAAGAAAACTTGCAGATAGGCGTTTCCAAACACGGGCTACAAAACTGCTATCTCAATTTAAAACTAATGTTGAAGGTGAACTATTTCCTTTAACCCGGCATTGACTGGGGTCTCAGCAGAACGCCCATTGACTGGGGTCTCAGCCGAACGCCATTGACTGGGGGGGGGGGGGGGGGGGGGGGGGTAAACGCCCCATGGTTATCTTCCGAACCAATTATTGCAGCGAGACGCGCAAGGCGGCAATCGAAAGCTCTCAATGAGACGAATCTACAGCATGCAAAAAAAATGTCAAAGTGAGGTCAAATGTCAGGTCACGGTCAGGCCAAAGGTCAAAATCGGCGTATTTGAGTTTATGGGCCATACTTTCCATCCAAAGCCTTCGATTGCGACCAGTTTCGCCCAAAGTGCTGCCAAAGGTATGATACATATCCCGCATGAGCTAAAGTGAGATTGTTGGCCAAGGTCAAGGTCAGGTCACAAAAGGTCACTATGCTCACAATATCTACGAAAGTCATGCAACACCTGTTTTATGAGTTATTTTCCACGTATAATTCGATGGTGATAGTCATTTTACCACCTGACTTCATTTACGTGAAGTAAATGTCAATTTCAGGTTACCGCAGGTCAAAATGTTAAATTGTTAAATCTAAACAAAAAAGGCATGTTGTCTCAGAAATACAGTGGTGTTTTGTCTCAGTTTTGTCTCAGAAATACAGTGGTGACATTTTATTTGTCTGTATCTATTATTTGTATGGCACTTGGCAAGTGCCACGTGCCATCGATTGACCCGAAATGGTGTCATCATGGTCCCCCGTTTTGCCGCATTTGCACACAAACAAGCTCCTCCCACTTTCCGAGCGACGGCCCAGTGGAAATCTTCGAACTCAGAAAAACATGTAAACATGTTTCTCTTCTTTCTACGATTTTGAATTATAAGTTTACTCATTATCACGTTTACAGGTGTTCTTATTTCATTTTTTCTATCCAGCACCATTTCGGTCAAGTCTACAATATAACAATCGGTCCAAATCCATCATTTTTCCTGTAGGTCCTTGCCGTCCTTCCTGGTTACAACGGCGGAGACGGAGAGGGTGTTCAGTATGGTGAAGAAGACTATCCTCTCTCCGAGCGACAATGGACCGAGCTCCGGATGGAGGCGCTGATTATGTGCGACCCCCCTCCCCCCCCCCCCCCCCCCCGAGACCTGATGGCTAATGACATCCGTCAGCGAAGTCGTTGACTTTTTTGCGCGATCGGGAAGTCGCCGGCTAAATTCAGGCTGCTGCTGTAAGCAGCCAAGCAACCCTGAATGCTCGGAAAGGTTTTCTGACATTCATTGTATGGCAGTAATATGAGAAATGCAGCGTTCACCCTTAGTAGGCATCGGTTACTTCGTCTGCGTGTGTCGTATCTATGCGCCCGCCGAGATGCGCAAATGGCCTCGAGGTACGGGAGAAGGGACATATTTTCTTCAAGAGCCTGGCAACGGAAGTTGATCATCCCATGTTCCCATCCGTATGCGGTGCACAGATCGGTAGCTAAAGTTTCTTGGAATGCATGAATTTGACGCCATGATCGGGTCATATGTATTATTGTTTTGAATAGGGGAAGTACGACTGGTTCGATCATGTTTGACATCCTCGCCTTTAGCTCTTTTGTATCGGAGCGCAACAGCTAACGACAAACATTTGTGCAGCAAAATGCGTATATATTTGTCCGGTCGGACCCTCTCCTCGGTTTACTATCCGATATTCGGAGCTGGAAATTCTGAAGAAAACTACCATTTATTTGATGCTCTAAGTTCTGTTTTAAATTTGTGTTAGCTGCTTTCCACTAAATGAAAGCAATGTTCTTCCTTGACCGCACCAAAACAAAAACGATTCAAATATAAGATGCTCTTGTTTTTTTGGGGGGGCAAGGGTCGTCGAACCTTGTAGCAAAAAGTAGTTGGCCCCGAATACGAAAGAATGTATCCGCCCTTGCTCTTAACCCGCACTGCAGGGGGGGGGGGGTGATTCTCCCCCACCCCCCCCCCCCCCCCTCATGTTTTTATCAGATAGCGAAAAAAACGGCGGCGCCCAGCGCCGGCGAGTTTTGGCACACCTGTTAGGACATCAATTGCGCACACTTTGAAGAAAAACATTTACCTAAGGGTCATCTCAGGTCAGGTCACCAGACCAGGTCAAGTGACCCCACCTCCAAAAACATTTTGCTGTTGTGCCAAAGCCAGAGTTTCTCACCGATCAGTTTGAAACTTACAGGGTGTCATGAGAGTACTTAAAATTCGTTTATCTCGGAATTTTGATATCGGTGGCCTAAAGTCAGGCCAATTTAGTCACCTCTCCATAATAAGTCAATGGGGAAATATTACCAATAAGGCGCCGTAGTCGGCGATGAACGAGCGAGTGCGCAGGACATGTATGGTGAATTTCAACTCAATAGGGCAAGTAGTTTCTGAGATACAAAAAAGGTGCGCGCGTGCAGAGGCACCCCACCCATGACTTGTGGGTAGGCGGCGGAGGGGTCCCTAACCACACACAAAATTTGAACACAATCGGCTCAGCCGTTCCTGAGATATAGAATAGGGGTGTGCACGTGCGCACGTGCAGAGGCACCCCATCACTGACTTGTGGGAAACTGGCGGTTGAGAGGTCCCTAACTACACACCAAATTTGAACACAATCGGCCCAGCCATTCCTGAGATATAGAATAGAGATGAGCACGTGCGCACGTGCAGAGGCACCCCATCCCTGACTTGTGGAAAAGCAACGGCTGAGAGGTCCCTAACCACACACCAAATTAGAACGCAATCGGTTCAGCCGTTCCTGAGATATAGAATAGGGGTGTGTACGTGCGCACGTGCAGAGGCACCCCATCACTGACTTGTGGAAAATTGGCGGCTGAGGGGTCCCTAACCACACACCAAATTTGCACACAATCGGTTCAGCCGTTGCAGCGTTTTTGCGAGAGAAAAAACACTTCAACACCCCTCACGCGGCACGCGCCACGCGCAGTGGTAGGCACCCACATGAGTCGGCACTGGTCTCAAACAGGGTAGGTTGGATGGGGCTGCTCAGCAAAGAAGTCAGCTTGTCAATCGGATGTGTGGTTGCAGAGATATGAGCTTCTCAAAAGCGTCGCCACGGGTCGGGGCCGGGCCGGGCCGGGCTCATATTCAGATTTTGCCCATATACCACGGAAAGACGAGCGAGCGCGAACTTCCTATTTCAAGGATATGCATGATATTAGTCCTATTACTTCTGGATCATGTTATTATAGGATGTTCTTGATGATCCAAGTGTAAGTTGTGTTCAGTGACCCCTATTGGGTCATTTGATGACCCCCATTGGAGGTCATCCAAGTTCACCATCACTTGTTTGTCAATAACGCGACATAATTAAGATAAAAAGTAAAACAGACAGAAATGAGTTTGTCTCGTCGAGACACGTCTCCCTATATTCAACATGACCTATTTGGGTCTTGACCTCAGGTCAACGTCTCGTGACCTGTGGTCAAACTTTTAAGTTGATCTAACAAGGTCACCATGTACATCATGCGAAGCGCCT